>JAAAKQ030481531.1:7851-18479 GCA_010016005.3 Zanna intricata
ATATATATATATATCAATGTAATCTAAATGATTTTCCATTATAATTATGAGATAGGCAAGGAATAGGTGACTCCCTATGGTGACAAAATCGCCTGAACTTGAATGCAAAAAAATTAAGCACGACTCATAAGAGTATATTTTAATATACTTCGATACTTGAATCTAGAAAATAATATTATTTACTATTTATTAGTACAATAATATTATTATTGAACTAGTTTTTTTATTGTTTTAAAAGTATATTTAAATTATCTCTGAAAATGGTAGGTACTAGTTTTAGTTTCTAAGTTTGTTGTCAGTAGCTCATTAAAAATGTAAATTTTGTTTTTTAATAAAACAATTTTCCATAAATTATATTCGCATTATTGTCTCAATTCAATTATGTAATTTTTCTTATTAACTTGTTCCTTTTATAATTGTGTGTTTTGTTTTTTAATTTTGAAGTTTTTTTGAAGCTTGGGGAACAGCATTTTTTGGGTTTGCCTACAGCAGCAAAAACATTAGGGCGGCCCTGGTGCTGTGTATATTAAGAATTTTTCTCAAAAAAAAAAAAAATATATATATATATATATATATAAATGTTCTGAGATTGATTGGTGTCTCAGAGCCAATGGCTTACCATAACCAAATGTGATTTTAATATAATAAATACACATACTTTTTCCCCATCTCTATTGAACAATTTTACAAATAAAAAATATATTTCTATATTTGAATTAATGAATGTAGAAGGCAATACATCTTAATATATCATCTGTTTGTATTCACTGTATTTCTGTTATATCAATTACTATCAGTATGTAATATTCCATTAATTTTACTATCTGCTAATATTTTATAATTAAGATTAGTTGAATTCATATTGCATCTGAAATAGTAGAAATACTGAAATTATTTCTCAGCAATTTTTCTACATTGAAATTCATTTCTTTGAGATGAAGTTATATCATATTATATTTAATATCTTTATACAACTAATTTGTGACCTTCAATTTACTTTTGTGATTGAATGAATAGCAGCCAAATTTTAAATTACTTTTTGTTACTTTCTTAGTAAATTTTTTTTCAAATGGTTCTTTAACTTGCTCTTTAATTATAAATACAAAACATGTCAAATACGTAGTATAATGTGTGGCCAAAGTTTCATTCTAAAATTAGCAGATATAACAAGATCTTTTCCATATAAATTATCAAAATTGTTTTACAGAGTTTAGAATTCTAATAGTTAACTACTTTATTTACTTTTGAGAGAAAATGAGAAGAGTTACTACCTGGACATATTCCTTTCCAAAGATAGCCTGATCACAGTTGCTGGTTCTATAATCAGTGTGAGAGAGTCCATGTTTTTCTTATAAATATATTACATATGAGAGCCGCAGTGAATCTTGAAGCTTGGATTGCAATGGCTAGTATGTGCCTGTTATCCAAACTGAAAACATTCAGTTTAGTTTTCATACGCAGAAGCAAATTGCTTTTTGTAAATACAACTTATTATTTTATGTTACTGGATGGTTTTATGTATTACTTTTAATATTTTCTAATTCTGCTGTTTATAATATATAAATTATTTAGTATTTTGCCATTAAAAGAAATTTTGTGGGATTTTTTAAAATATAAAAATATAGGCTTATTTATTCTGATCAAGTATTACTATTTCATTAAAAAAAAACCGTTAAATGATAAATTAAGAAACATTGTATTTATCTGATATATATAAATATAGTTTATATTCTATTGTGATTTTATTTATTGTAAAAATAAACATGGACATACCAAGTATTATAACTCATGAAATGAGTCGCCTTACTTAGATATCAAGAAACAATATTGTTATATTGTTTGCTATGTACTTAAAATTTTCAAATACAGCCAGGCTAATACAAAAATAAGTATACCCATAAGCCTACACTATTGAATGCTTGATTATAATCCAATAAACTAGTTTTCTAGTATTTATTGATCCTGTAAGAGCATTTGTGCAAATTCCTTTCCTGTTTATTTGAGTTTTGATTAAGAAAAGATAATCACATTTTATAATCAGTTTTGTATTTTTTGTGTTTTATAATTATGAGTGAACTTATGTCTTGCCATAAAAAACTTAAATGGCAGACCTGGCAAATACATAAGGTATTAAATAGGCCGGATAATAAATAGTGATGTATGAATTTATGAAACAAGAAAATAGATTCCTAAAATCAGAAAAGAAAGATATACACCTGATTCACTTTAAAAAATGTGAAAAAAGAACAGCAGCTGCATGTGAGATGTCACAATCCCAAATCCAGAGTGAGAAAAAAGAAAAAGTTGCTAGAAAAACTAGTTGAAAATCTGGAAAGAATTCTTTGGCTACTCTAATAAAATACAGACCCTGTGAAAAGCCTGTAATGGGACTAGATGACTTTGACAAGTGTGTGGTGAATTTCACAAAATTCATAAATAACTGCCGACTGTGATAAAATAATGTTAGTACTTAAAGATGCCATTGGTTATGCAGGAAAGAGATGAGTTTGAGAAAAATAAATTATACTTTAAATGAAGGAGAACTGAAGATAATTGGAGGAAGGTTCTCACTGACTGATATAAGGTCTAAGCGTATTCAATATCTGACTGCTGTAAAAGAATTTAGAACCAAGAATAGGATGTAAGTGTATGTTGTATACTCATATATCACCATCTCACATTACAAATAAAAAATGGTGTAGTGATTCAGGTGACAGGCTGAAAGTTCCTATTTTAAAAGACAGCACAGTAGAGAAGAAATGGTTGTATACCAAATGCCTTGCTAATTTGACAAGCTAGTTTAAAAAATAGTGGTGATTGCAGAGGTCAAATGAAAGCTGAAAATTACTTAAAATGGATGGAAGAGAGTAATTCCAAACACTCCCAATAACTATGTAATTTCTGATAATGCTCCCTATCACAAAAAAATTTCCACCTCAAGAAATGAAGATATGATAAAATGGTTATAGAAGTATTCTCTTTCTCATTCTTCCTTGATGTTAAAAGCACCATTGTATGATTTGGTAACAGCAAGCAAGGAAAAGAATACGTGTTTGATGAACTTTTACAAAAAAAGGGCATGACATTCTACAACTACTTCCATACCACCAGAATTTAAATCTTATCGAGATGGTTTTGTCAGAAGTTAAAAAATGCGCGTAGCATGTCAGAATGTAACTTATGTTATCAAAGATGTTCAAATACTATGTGAAAATAAGTGGCTGACATGAATGAAAAAACTGGAAGATCTGTTGTGATAAAGTTAAGGAAACAGAAGCAGAATATAACAAGAACACAGTATTTACAATACTATAAAATCATTTATTATTTCTTTACAAGAAGAGAGTAAAAGTGACAGTGATGATTGCGATGATGATGATGATGATTCTGATGACAGTAACCTCAGAAATTATAATATTTTTTGCAAGGTGGATGGTGTTCACCCTATCAAAATAGTTTAATACAAAATAAATAAATAGTTTTTTCTTTTACATCTAAAAATAATTAGTTTCTGCTGTAATATCAGATTCCATTATGTAGTAAATTTGATATCTTACAATAACCTTTGAATATCTGTTTGAAAATAAAATGGAAACCCTGCATTCAATGAAGTGAATACTTTTTTATTTATTTCCATGTTATATCATTTTATGTTCAGGCGTACTATTGTACAATTACCAGCTTCTATATTTCTTGTCACATTTACCATTTTGAAAAATGCATAACATTTTTTTTTGCAGAAAATAATTGTTTATTAATTAAACAATTTCAGTGAATCAAAAAAATTTAATTTGACAAAAGTTATGCATTTATAAGTTACTGACATAATTTATAAATACATATAATTAACTCAAATGTAAGTTTTGAAAATGTAATATTGTTAAAAATATTAACTATCCATTGAGGTGTTAAAATTTCAAAAAAATTGTGTTTTGCGATAGTGTTAATACCACAAAACATCTTATGAAGGCCTTTCTATTATGTAATGAAGAAAATGGTATCCTAAAGAATTACAGAATGATTCGAAGGCAGGTGTCATTGCTATGGCACCAAGCATAAAGATTGGTTGCACCACTTGTACAAGTTTATTATGAGTGTTTATAGAAGAAAAAAAAATTTTTTTTGTTTAACCTCTGGAACCACCATTAGGTATATCTTCAGAGGATGAGATGAATGAATTGTAGCGTGTGTGAAAAATTCCATGCCTGACCAGGATTTGAACCCAGGACCTCCGGATGAAAGGCTGAGATGCTACCACTCGCAACATGGAGGCCGGTAGAAGAAAATATAATTAATTATTAGAATTATACTCCAAGGAAAGAAAAAAATTCTAATTTAATGAGAGAAGTTCTGAAACTCTTTAAAGATAGCTGTATCTATCAACGGTATACATCTAACAATGTATGTAAATTGAATGTATAAATGCAACAGCAGTCTTTAAGGATGAAATAATTTACTTTTTAAATTGAGTTAAGATTGCTTGTAAAATTGTAACCTACAGAAAATGTTTTGTGTTGTGCATAATTAAGAAAAGAGAGAAATTGTCATATGGTTTAAACTATCGCAAAGAATTATTACATAGCATTTTGAAGAAACTTCTTTCTTTTTATAGTAATTGATTTAATGAAATAAGATGTTTCAAATATCTTACTTAGTACATTTTAAAACTGTTTCATTGCTTTTAAAAGTAATTTTAATTACTTAATTTAGGGAGATTAATTACTTAATAGACTATACATGATTTATAATTAGTAAAAAAATTATTCTCTTACTGTCATTTGACGTGTAGGCTGTTTCATCCCAAATACTGTCATCTGAACTAATACTAAATTGCTCAACATTTCCTTGTGCTTTAGTATTGTAATCTTTAATAAGACTTCCCCAAGTGCTTCTATATTTTTCTTTACTTGATTTTTTCAATTTTCGCCTCCAGTTGGCAAACCAATTACATATCTACAATAATATAAATATTTATTTATAAATAAACAACATTCATTTGAGTAAAACTACTTGTAAACCAGAAAAGTAATCTTTCATTTGATGACTAACAGAAAAAATATTTCTGTTAACAGAAATATTTTTTGTTTTCAGTGAATGTATAATTAAGTCATCTTTCAATCTGATTTTTCCATTATATTATGAATATTTAAAAAAATTGCCAACATATTGTTTTAAAATAAGTTGATTAATTAGGATAAAGTATTAAAGAAAATTCATCTTTTCTTTAAAGGTACTGAAATTATAGAGTTCCAGATGAAGTAGCCATTTGGAAGGATGTTAATCCCATCTGTTATTTAGTTTAACCATTGTAATGATTACCATCATGATCCCTGAATAAAAACTATGTTCTTCCAGTTACAGTTTTGTTTATGAAAAACCATCATATTTAATTAATTGTTAAATATTACTTTTTTTCCAGCTAAAAAATGCATATAATATGAAAATTCTGTATAATGTTCTTATATTATCAAAATTAAGCAGTAAATGTTCAGAGAAAATACTCTTACTTTAATGTCTATACTAAATTTAAAAAAATGTAAAAGCCAAGATAAAAAAATAGAAGTTTTGGAGTTATACAATGTCATGTAACTTTGTCAGATATTTATACTTTATGTTTAATATATATGTTAAATATTTTCATATATCGTTTACATATTTAACAACATAGTAAATATTACATTTAAACTTATGGTAAAGTAACATAAAAAATGTAGCATTCTTTATGTAAGAAAGGATGTTTATTTCTAAAAATAAATTTTCATTGTGAAATAAGAATGAATCATTAAGGTAAGCATATCTAATGAAATATTTTACTCTTTTTGTAATTTATTTACTTGTATTTATATAATATTATCAAATAAAGAACAGTAGTGGTATTAATAACAATCTTTTCTTTATTGCCTGTAAAGTTATATATATTTATTTACAATCATTCACAATTAATTGGTACATAAGTCAATTTTATTACAAAAAATTAATGATGTGCAAAGTGAGGTCTGCATTGAAATCTCTCAAGAGTTATAAATGTAACCATATACACAAATGTATACATATCTTATACGATACTCTAAATATATAATAAAGGTAAACAAATATATACAATAATGAGAGTGCAAAGAACATTCATCAAGTACAGAATATAAATGAAAACAAAAAGTAGTACATACAATTACACAAAAACAATCCCGACCTAGCTGATTAACCCAAATCTTGAAGAACCTCATAAATCCATTATGTGAAGCTGCTTTGGGAGCCTAATGCCCTCACTATTATCAAGGAGGTTAACTGCGAACTAGCTTACATGACTGTCAATGACATTTTGTATTTAGTACTGAATCTTAATTTTTAAGTCCCTTAATTTTTCACATTTAATAAACCTCAGCAGCCATTTTAATCAACAAGAAGCCCTATTCATTAATGCTTTATCTTCAGGAGAATCCTTAATGTTCTGTAACCTTGCTACCTCTATCTAAGTCTTCTCTTGTCAGAGATAAGAATCATAACCTCCCTCAGGCAGGTCACCTGCTTGACCTCCCCATCTATCCTCTGGTATTAATCACCAAGCTTTGCTCTTGCAGTAATGCATCGTATTGTCTATATCAATACTATTTAAAAAAGGGACATGAGGATGCAGTTCTTCCTTGATACAGTTGTGATACATTCCCAGTTTGCCCTACTATTGTGTAAAACAGCTGCGTTGTTCTTTTTTACACTAATCATAAGTAGTACAGCTGAATGATCAGAGGAAGAGTCAAGGCTGTTCCTAATATTACTGTACATCAATGATGATAATACCCAAGAAGTCCAGTAAGTCAGGGACTTTTGTCGGATCTGATGGCCAGTGTGTTGTTTGCATCTCAGTGATGACTTTCAGATGTTTGTTAGAGAACCTTAAGAGCTCTCCACTAACCTTAAAGCTCTTTCCCATTTAACTACAAGCCAAAAGTCCCAGAGAGGATGCACTTAATTCATTCACCACTTGTTATAAAACTGGTACCCAGTGTAGAAAGGAAATCAGAAAACAAGACATCCCTGATCATATCACAGAAAGGATAGTAGACTGCAAATAATATTAAAGATCCTACTTAGGCAAGAATCTAAATTGACATTGCTTGTGTATAGTTGCCCTGTACCCAGGTCTGCAAGTGTGACCATTCATGAACATTCTTGAGGAAGCTGACCATCAATGAAAATTTGAGATCATATCACAGAAAGGATAGTAGACTGCAAATAATATTAAAGATCCTACTTAGGCAAGAATCTAAATTGACATTGCTTGTGTATAGTTGCCCTGTACCCAGGTCTGCAAGTGTGACCATTCATGAACATTCTTGAGGAAGCTGACCATCAATGAAAATTTGAGATCACTGCTGTGACTAGGCCTAACAGGCCTGATGTTAGTTTCTCTTCTTAGGAAGCATTGCAGACATTACATTCAGTAGCCCAGTATATGTTTTCAGATGAGTGTCAGAACGGTTGCTCAGATTGCTATTTGTCCTTCACCCAGTGAATAAAGGTTATCGCTGCCCATATCTAATGTGGTTCATTTGTCCTAATTCTGTAGTGGAGTAGTTGTTCTTGTAATAAGTTGTGCCTTTTGTCTCTGCTTCCACTCTAAGATTTCTTTATATACTCTAAACCCCCTGACTTAGCAGAGAACCAATCTAATAAATGTGTATTTAGATTATTATTTTACTCGTACATTATGTATTTACGGTGTTTTCTTTTTATTTTATGGAATTTTAAAATCAGTGGTTTATTGCATTTACATTTTGATATTTGTATTTCATAAAACTCATTTGCTTTCTTCTTTTTTTATGACCTATTAATTAGATTAAGCATGCATTCAATTTTTTTTATCTTATATATCAGATGGGTGTGATAATTATTTAATCTATGTAATCTAATGCTTAGTGAAAAGGATGGATGTAACCTTAATAATTGACCTCTGAGTCACCTAAGTAGAGGCTTCAGACTGTTGGAGCCTATTGTTCCAGATGGTGGACAAGAGTGTACATATATATCTGTACCTGGATGAATTTTCTCTGTACTAGGTTAAAGTGAAAGATATCAGAGTAATCCCAATTTTTTGAATTTTCTCTAATTTTTGTGCAAATATACTTCTCATATCAATGAGAAGTTTATCAGAGTTTTATTACACTACAACAACCAATATAACCTACAAAAAATAGTCATTTTTCAGTAATTAATGGGCTTAAACTAACTGATTTAAAGGAAAATTGAAATTTTTTAAATTTCTAAGCCAATTTACTGCATCTCCTTAAATATGGAGTGATTAGAACTCTAACCTACACACAAAACCACATTTTTGGGAGTGAGGCTAAAATAACTTATACAACAGTATGAGGTAAGCAACAAATTTTGAATTTCACAAATAGATGCACAGTGAATAAACCTCTTCCTGTGAGACCTGGAGTTCCAAGCTAAAAAATTGGAGCATACACACTTTTCATTACAATCGATGAATAGTGTGAAATGCTTAACTTAATAAAGAATGCCGGTATTGTTTTGATTATGCTGTTGCACAGAGACAGCTTACTGATCTGATCAGTATTAGTATCAGTATAATTTCATTATTTATGTTGAAATCTTGGTTACTTCAGAAGCACTCATGAAACTGTTGAGATGTTTTGAATACTGCAACAACGATTAGAATAATTATGGTTTCATTATAATTGTCTAGGAATGCTAAGTCGAAAGCTTTATCTTTTACCAAACTTTCCTGAATATGAGGCATTCCTGAAAGTTAAAACATAATAAGATCTTCAGGTTAAAATAACTACTAATCCTTTCATTTACTAAATAAGAAGTGTACTACTGTTCAATTTGTTGTTATGACAACTAATATTAGATTTTTTTTTTTTATATTTAGGTGAGATAAAAAAAAAAATAAATTTATTAAGATGTGATTACATTGTAACTTTAGTTCCTGAGTAACTTGTAGAATAAGTGCATTGTGACATTCATATCTGTTCATATAAAAACTTAGAGGTTAAAAAAAAAAAATGCATTTTTAAATACCATACCTGAACGTACGTAAGACCAGTCTTCAATGCTAGATCCTTTTTTTCTGAACGGTTTGGATAAGGATTCTTTCGTCGTCGAACTAACCAGCTTTTAAGAAATCGTTTTATTTCTGGTGTAAATAATCTTTTACTCTGCTTCTGATCTTCCAATACTCTCCTTTATGGCAAATAAAAATCTTCATTAGTAAAATTAAAAACAATTCAGTTAATGGAAGGAAATAATGGTTTTTTTTAAATCCCGAAAAAGGCCACTTGAATATGACTTGATTCGATTAAGTAGCTCTTTATGATGTAAAGTATTTTGTAAGAAGTAAATAATAGATAATTTTAATTTACATAATGTTGTTCCCTTCGCACGAGCTTAGGGTTTGACAATAAGTTCGCTATAAACGTGTTGCGAAATCAATTTAAAAAAAGTCGGAATTCTCTGAATAATCTTTTTAATAATTTTCAGTTGTAAGCAGAATTATTAAACAAAGTATAGAATTTAAACAGTTCAAGAAATATTAAAACATAACGTGTTTTAATATTGCTTTACTTATTTTACCAATATATACTTTTTAAAATAATTAAAACGTTTGAAAGAATTGACCGTTTGGGCATTATTAATATTTAATTTGTTAACTTTTACTAGAAACTTATTAAACTAACCTGCTAGGTTAGTCTAGTGGTTAAAATAATCATCGCAAAATCAGTTGATTTTCAAAGCCGATAGTCTAAGAGAACTTTATTAGAGTTCTATTTTCGAAGTTCTAGAGTGTGGATACCTGTGTTCTTTGAAGGTTGGCTTTCAATTAACATACGTCTCAGGAGTGATCGGCCTGATCCTGTTCAGGACTACACATTTACCGGTACATTTAAAATTACACGTCAGACTGTGCACAGATGCCTTGGGATCTCTGTAAAGTACTGTTGACATTATGTCACTATGCTATTAGTCTGTAACCTGATGTATATAAATAAAACTTAGGTTAATAGTTTGCATTTATTTAATATCATTAACTCTTTCGGTTAATTAAATCGAATTACATTTCAATTACATCGATATCGTAATGAAAGTATTAAAATTTTTAATTTTTGATTTCGTGAACAGACTAATACTTAATTCAAATAATTAATTTTACCTGTAGCACATTTAACTGTACAAATGTATACGTAAATAAATTATTAAATTTGTTCTTATGGTTATTGTATACATTAGAAGATTTATAATTTAATGTAAAAAATTGGGGTTTTGCCAAAAACTTACGCTATCGAGCCAAGTAGCTGTTTGTAATTCGGCGAAATAATGTCATTCTCCTTAGCTTCATGCACGTGGGCGCGCGCAGTTTGTACTTCATTTAAATGCGAGCTTTTATGCATTCAAGACGTTCAGTAATTATATTAAAAAAAAGGGGGCTTAGTCTTGCATTTAGATCATAAATTAGAGAAGATTAAGAGTGTTTCATTGAGAAAATTTGCACTGCAGTTTATTTTATTTTAGGTACAAAGCAAAGGAAGAAGGAGGTTTTCCATGCTTTTACAAATTTTCATAGTAAAAACAAGAGTATATGAAGAATATTAAGAACGCACTAGAATTGT
>JAAAKQ030481542.1:0-22344 GCA_010016005.3 Zanna intricata
CTATGTTGAAAAATGATGTACTTGTAAGTTTCCTATTTGATTACAATAAAATTTTATAACCATATTGCGGATAATAACTGACTTACCCTCGTATATATACATATATATTTAATGAATTGGGATAATGTCGTTCTCAAGATACCGATCCCGTCTTCCCCATACGATGTAAATGCGATTTATAAATGTGAGTCCGTAGATTACACCAATTTATTGTTTCGATTCAAATTATGTTAAGACAAATATGATTGAAAGGAAAATATTTACTTTTAGCTATAATTTATAAAAATACAAATGTTTAATGACTTGACCGAACGTCGATCTCGGATACCGATCCCGTCTCCTTCATATATTGTAAATGTGATTTTTTAAATGTGGGAGCATAAATTATACAAATTTTACTTTTTTGTTTCGACTTAGTGTGTTAAAAAAAAATATGGCTCAAAGTAAGATATTTACTTTTACTGAAAATTTATAAAAATACAAATGCTAATGATATGACGTAAGGTCAATCTCGGATCTGGATTTCCAGTCTTATTCATACAATGTAAATGTGATATTTAAAATGTGAGGGCGTATATTGCTTCGACTTAAATTATGTTATAACAAATAAGATTGAAAGGAAAATATTTAATTTTAGTGATATGAACACTAAAATACTACACTGTTTTGAACACTATTTTATTGTCCACAATAAAATATATTCAATTAATTGACTAATGTTGAATTCGGGTTCCGATCTCGTCTCCACTGAGAAAGTTCAAGATCGGATACCGATCTCCGTTTCCCGATATATTGTAAATGTGATTTTTAAAATATTATTTGTTTCACCAATTTTATTAACGGTTTATCTTAAACTGCGTTAAAACAAATACGACTGAATTAATAATATTTAGTTTTACTGGTGCTTTAATAAAGAAACATATTTAACTAAATCGACATCGGTTACCGTTCCTCCTGTTCTTTAGATATAGCAAATCTGAATTTTAAGATTAAGTTTAAATTTCATCAATATTGTTCATTTTAAATATTTAGTTCTGCTGATGATTTATAAAAAATATATTTTTCATGATTGACCTATTATCGATCTCGTATACCGATCTTGTCTTCTTCAGATATTGTAAACGTAAATGTTAAAATGTATTGTCAAAGTTCATTCAGATTATTGATGGTTTATCTTTAATTTCGTTTAAAAAAATACCTCTGAGAAAAAAATATCCTCGGATATTTTATTTATTATAAAAAAATGACCTCGGATACTGATCTCATCTTCTTTATCCATTGTAAATATGATTTTTAAAACGTGAGGATAGATTATACCAATTTCATTTACTGCTTATCTTAAATTTCGTTAAATCAAATAAGATTGAAAGAAAAAATATTTTGATTTATCTCACAGTTCATTTGAAGTGACCGAATGTTGGTTTTCTTGACCTATTCAAAAAAAAAATGTAACTTACTGACTTGTTTCGTACATGTTGCAGGACTTAATTTTTTTTTTTTATTTACTCATTTTACTTGTGGCGGCCATTTCTGTTACGGTGACCACACTTATTTTTGCGATTGTCAGGGTTTACGAAGAAAATCGTAATTAAAAAACTGTTGGTCCTGGAAGGATGAACTAGAAAGCAATTTAATCAAATTTTCTCAAGGCAAAAAGTGGTTTTTTGCCTCTCTTCTTTCTATGAGAAAATTACCAATAAAGCTGAACATGAGAAACAATGAATTTCCCTTTTGGTATTTTTTTTTTCAAGAGGCAGGGATAGCATGCACAGTTAGAATTTTTTTTTATCTGTAGGTATATCAACAAAAAAAAAACCGAGGCTCATCAGAGTTATTTGAAGAGAAAATTTGCATTTAAAAAAAAATCAGGGGTAAATATATCAGCATTAATATTATTTATGGTAAAACTACAAAAAATATATATATATATTTTTTTTTTTTCTTTTTATTCCGGTTTCACACGCTACAATTCATTCGTTTCATCCCTCTGAAGACATACTCAATTGTGGTTCCGGAGGTTAAACAAAAAAAAAAGAGAGTATATTTTGGTAGTTTTACCATAAATAATATTAATGCTGATATACTTACCCCTAAATTTTTTTAAATGCAAATTTTGGCTTCAAATAACCCTGATGAGCCTCGTGATAAAAACCTCAAATTTGCACAACTTGTAGTGTTTTTGTTTTGGTTATGGCAAATAAAAGTGTTTTTATGTACTGTATTAATAAAAAAATTACAATCTCTCAAAAATCATGAAAAACCTGTTAAAAGCAACACTTTGACTCGCTAAAAAAGTGCGCCAAGGGGGTTTCTTGTCTTCTTGGCACTTTAATATTTTTATACATATTACTATAGTTGAAATAGATCTGTTTGAACCATTCAACCGCAGTGTTCATGTTATAACAGGTGCTGAAATACATTATTTCCAGTCTTCAGGAAAATTCATATTGCACATGCTCATTTATACTTGATGCATCATTTAGCTTTGCAGTTACAGACTGGTCAGTCTGACATTAGTCGGTGACATGTTCACATCTTTACAGAGTATCTCAAATTTCATCCTGTGTTTGGAAGTGTTTATTAAATAATAGCTCAAGCAACTAGCTCGGATTTTTTTGGTACTTATCCTCATGTTTCATTTATTTCACTAAAATTGATGTTTCTCATTCAAAACATACACCAGTACCCCAGGATAACAACTAGAGGTCTAATCCATTTTGATCCGTCTTTAAATAAAGATTCCTTAATTCCTTATTAAGTAAGTTAAATACCAAATGTTTACATCAAATCTTCGAAATAGCACAAATAATGGCTATCTGAACTGAAAGGGGGCTAGGTTTTTTTTTCTTTATCTGTTTAGCCTCCAGAACTACCGTAAGGTATTACTTCAGAGGATGAATGAGGATGATGTGTATGAATGCGAATGAAGTGCAGTCTTGTACAATATCAGTTCGACCACTCCTGAGAAGTGTGGTTAATTGAAATCCAACCACCAAAGAACACCTCTATTCACGATCTAGTATTCAAATCCGTATAAAAAATTTTATCTTTACTAGGATTTCAACCAAGGGGGCTAGTTGGCAATTGGATGGTAACATAAGTGGTATCATGTTCCCGTGCGCGCGCGCACGTTTGCGTGCGTGTGTATGCGCGGGCACTTTAATAAATCAGATAGATTTTTATCTAAAACTATAATTACATGCTGCAGATTAAATAAACCGAACTGTAAAATAATTAAAAAACAGATTATACAAACCCAAAACCAGAATTTTTCTTTAATAAAGATTTCAATTCAAATGAATATACTTTTCTGAAGTGAAAAAAATTTTCAAATACAAAAATTAATGAATGAACTTATAAATGAGGATTATTCAAATAAATGTAAATGAATAATGACGACAGTCAAGACGACAACCTTAATAGAGAGATGAGTGCACAGTTTTAAATAGAATCTTCCCACATATTTCCTTGAGTAAAATTTTCTTGAATACACATTCTTTATTTCTAGATGATCACACTATTCGTTGATAAAAGCATTCAAAATAAAAAATCTAAAATTATTCATACTACATTTACATCCTTATTCATTATAAAAAAAATAAATAAAACATAATCGGTGAAATTTATGCATTAGTGTGTGGACACGTACAGCATTAAGATATCAAATTCAAGGGACAAGCATTAACAGAAATTTAAAATATTGGTACTCTATAATGATAAAAATAAGTTATGTTTATTCTACGATAACCAAACAGAATTTTTGAATAAAATGTTTCTTTATCAAAATAAATGAACAATTAAAACACATTATATCATTTAACTACCAATATATTTACATATTAAAGTGTAGAAAATACTAAAAATGGATGATGCTCGATATTATCAAACTCATAAGCCATTATATAAACAATGTCAAATATACAGTACTAGTATGTAATTAATTTTTTTGTGATCAATAAAACTGTTAATTTTTTTTTTCTCTGAATAAGTCGCAGGCCATTAACTTTAAACTATAACGACAGCTTCAAGGTTGAGAAATTATAATTTAAATTAGTACCTCCTCATTTGTTACATTTTATTTTCTGATGAAACAAACTGAAAATCATTTCAATAGGAGAATAATAGTTAGTTATACCAACTGTTATTACGACTAATTTTACATTTAATAGTTTTTATTTTGTTAACATTTACAACAAAGAGATTTAATACTTTACCTAAGAAAGCAGAAGGTACAGACCGATTGATTTTTATGTTATTCTGAACTAAAAACTTTTTCATAAAAGGCTGATAAAATTAAATTCAGTACATTAATTAAGAATGACAAAACGGCACAAACTATATTATGTTATTAACCAGAAATGTTAAATTTCAACACACTTCTCTAAAATAAGTTCATATTTATAGCTCCTACCTAATTCTAACAAGATATCACACCACTTCTTAATTTACCAAACTCCATATTACATCTGATTCTAGTAAGAGCAGTAACAGGTATATCTACTACCAAAATTAAAAGAACTATTCTTTAACACAGTCCTAAAACAACAGAAATTCTGGTATCGATAGCTTTCATAAATATAAAGAAATATTACTGAAAGAAAAACAAAAAAAAAAGATTTTCTGTAGAGTTTCAAAAGAAAACATAAAACATATTCAAATAAATGGGATACATCAATGTCTATTTCACATATAATGTCGATACGACAAACTAAATTAAAGCAATAAAAATTAAAGAATATTTCAAAATTGTATGCGTACACTAGAAATATAAACCAATAATATTTAAATAATAAATAAGAAAATGTCTTGCAGTATTACATGAATAGAAACTGATTTAGAAGGACACATGAAATATTAGATCCCACAAACAGATCAACACACGATTGCTCTTGCAGTAATATATACGTTTTAATAATCTATAATATTTACAATATAAATAGGAACTGTAAAAAATTAACAAAGTAACAGAAACCTGGTTTTTTAGAAATGATTTTAACAACCACAATAATGCCATACATATATATATATATATATATATATAAGCAAATCCAATACACTGCTAAAAAGATAAATATATTTTATTAACATATAATACAAACTAAAGATAAAATTGTTAATAATAATAATTTCAAATACAGATTGATTATAGTGTAGTAAAATAAATAAATAAACAATGTAAAACAATAGGTAAGTAAAAAGAAAAAATGGGTCTACATTAGATAACTTTTATTTTGAAAGTAGAATATTTTAGTAATGAATAAAATAAAATAGAATTTGACGTTATACACATCATCTGAACATGATCACAGATTCTCATAAATACATACATACATGGAAATTATTGCATATTTCATTTTTCGTTTAGTAAATGCGACATCATTTTCCTGTTTCTAAGTATCTTTAAAACAATTTAGGAAATGGAATCTAAAGAAAGAAAATTAATGAAAATAATAGTTATATGTAAATGTGAAATATTTTATAAAATTACATTTAACATGCGATATTAAACCGTTACAAATAGGGCTTACCTCTTAATTCTAATACAACATTATCAAAATATTGTTCATCACTTATACTCATTACAAATGTGCAACACAACTGACTTAACGGAAAGGAAATACAACCGGATGATAACAATATAACAACACAAACCAGTAATAATACACACTTAGGACAAAGGCAAGATAAAAATAATAGAACCAATACGCTTCTAAAAACCAATATCACATTACAAATAACACAATAAAAACAACAGATACATAAAACAAAAAAAAGATTAGTAAAATAAGAAACTGAATGGAGAATTACAACAGACTCGTACAAAATATTACGCGACTGTGCTCTCTATATATCTACTAATGCTAAATGACTTTGTTGGAGTTATTATTTTATCAAAATATTACTCACAGGAAGTAATGTGGCTTCTGTGGTAAGTAAATTGATGTGTGTGTATGTATGTGTGTGTGTGTGTACGAAGTACAAAACTTGATAAATTAATTTTTCATTTATGTACATAAAATAAAACAAAAAATGAGTGTATGAATATGTGCATGCAAAAACACTCACGCACCCATACACATATTTAGTACACATGTGCACATGCACGCACATACACACACACACACACACACACACACACACACCACAGTGACGGGGGGGGGAGATGAGTTCTTCGTTTAAATCACATATCAT
Source organism: Zanna intricata (assembly GCA_010016005.3). Taxonomy (NCBI): domain Eukaryota; kingdom Metazoa; phylum Arthropoda; class Insecta; order Hemiptera; family Fulgoridae; genus Zanna; species Zanna intricata. Next base: position 6,193 of record JAAAKQ030481542.1, read on the forward strand.
AAGTATGTGAGATATATGAAACAAATGAAAAACAGATGTGATCACAATAATCTGACAATATATAGTTCACAATATATATGAACCAAGTAAATCTGTCACAAAATATTACTAATAAAAAAAAAAGTTAGAAAATGTTCAAAGTGTCATGCTTTTGCTCTTATGCACTCACGGCAGTATCATTTAATAAATTACATTTTTTTATAAAGTTTCATCCATATTATAAGCTCAATCAATCAAAAGCTTTAGTTCCAATCATTTGTATTTGATGAAAATCCAATGCATCATAACAACTAAAATATAAATCATCGATCACACTTCTAAAAAGAAATATGGTTCTACATTTTTTTTTTTGTCTCGAAGTGACATGAAATTCAGGTATATTAAGTTCCTTCTCTATAAATAAGTGAAGATATTCATCAGAATTTAAAAAAAAATTAGGGTCCAAGTAAGGAGATAGAATAATAATTGCCAACATTTACAGGAACCAAACTGCAACAGTAATAATTTAAGAACATACAAAAGAAGGGGTAATAAGAAAAGAAGAGTCTGACAAGGATGTTTCCTATCCCCGTTACTTTTTAATCTTTACATAGAACTAGCAGTTAATGAAGTTAAACAACAATTTAGATCCAGAGTAACAGTACAAAGTGAAAAGATAAAGATAAAGATGCTGTGGTTTGCTCATTATATAGTAATTCTAGCAAAGAATAAAAAAGATTTAGGAGAAACTTTGAATGGCATGGATGAAGTCCTATGCAAAAACTACCGCATGAAAATAAACAAGAACAAAACGAAAGTAATGAAATGAAGTAGAAATAATCTAGTTGGACCACTGAATATAAAACTAGGAAGAGAAAAGATTACTGAGGTAGAAGAATTTATTTGGGAAGTAGAATTAGTAAAGAAGGACGAAGCAGGAGTGATATAAAATGCCAAATAGCAGAGGCAAAACAAGCTTTCAGTCAGAAATATAATTTACTTACATAAAAAATTACTTTAAACGTCAAGAAAACATTTCTGAACGTATACGTTTGGAACAGAGGTTTGTATGGAAGTGAAACTTGGATGATGAAAGTACCTGAGAAGAAAAGATTAGAAGCTTTTGAAATGCATTGTTACAGGAGAATGTTAAAAAATCGGATGGGTGGATACTCTGACAAATGATGAAGTGTTGCGGCAAATCTATGCAAAAAGAAGCATTTGGAAAAATATAGTTAAAAGAAGAGACAGAGTTATAGGCCACATATTAAGGCACCCTGGAATAGTAACTTTGGTGTATAAGGACAGGTAGAAGGGAAAAATTGTGCAGACAGGCAGCATTTGGAATATATAAAACCAATTGTTAGGGATGTAGGATGTAGGAGGTATACCGAAATGAAACGACTGGCACTAGATAGGGTATCTTGGAGAGCTGCATCAAATCAATCAAATGACTGAAGACAAAAAAAAAATCATCAGACTGATGAAGTAAACTTACTTTGGTTTTCAAGGTCATTCATTTTATCTCATTGCTTACCTAGAAAAATTAGGCTCTATGAATAATACATTCCTCACCAAAATTTCCCTTTCTTTTAATTATAACTTCACATGAAGAACATAAAGTAATCTTGGACAATAAAACAAATAGCAAATCCTTTGGCATCTTTCTCTTGTTCTAAATATTTCCGGTTTAACAGAAGCCAGTCCATTTAATGTTTGGAATTTATTACTAATGTCTCTGTAACTAATTGTTTGTTATCTAGAAAGCATGTAGATAATAGAATGCATCTAGTTCTACCCCTACTACATCACCGAGCAATTCCAACTACTTCAGTATTTTGAAATCGTAAGTACAACTTATATTAAATACTGATGGGTTAGAGTAGAATTCTTCATCAACAGCAGCATTTTTTTTACAATACTGAAGCATAGAAACTCAACATGGTAACACATCTGTCCTCCTCACTTGACATTTAAATATACACCTTGGTACATCATAGTAAAAGAATTTACAATTTTCAACTCTTTATACTTTGCAGTATGGTTTTCTGTTTACAAATTTTATTCTGACTTACCATCATTTTATTTTTACCTCTTAAAAATTATTAAAAACAACAATAATAATAATAATAATAATAATAAACAAAAAGGAAAATGATATTTTAACTTCCAGATATGATGAATTCACCACCCAAAAAACTGAACAGTAACATTTAAATCGTACATCGCTTAATGTTATTACCGTAAATAAAAATAAAAATTTCACAATATTTCAACTTAACCTTAGGGAAGACATATAAAATTATAATAATCCAATAAAAATTAACAAAATAGCCCAGTGCTTCCAGTTAGTTAAAAAAAATTACCAGCTATCTTGGACACTAAACAGTAGTTGAAATTAAACTTTTTGGGTAGTAAACTATGCTAAAAGCATATACATTCAAATGTATAAATAACAATGTCTTTATAAGAAACCCTATCCTCATCTTGTTCTAATCATAAACGGACTCGTTATTTGAAAAGCTGAATAAGTTTTTCATACGAGCAAATAAATGAAGTTACAGAAGGATGCAATTTTAATCATCATTTCGATAGTTAACATCACATTCAAGCAACAGCATTCTCATTCATTCAATCTAAAAACTATTACCAGATAAAATGTCAATCTTATGCTTAAACAAAGATGTACAGCAAAGAAATCCATTACAGCTTCTCACTACTACTTAAAACAGTGAGAATTTGAATCCACTCCTACTGGCAGCCAATTTATGAGAGAAAATTATTGCAAAATTATAATCAAAATCACACAAAAAATTATTAACACAGATGTTGGATGTTTTGTGTGAAACTATTCACACGAAACATCCAAAGCAGACACTTACAACATAGCCTGAAGCATACATACATGTGTAGGCATTTATAATACATACTCCCATATAAACATGTCTGAACTAAAATTATAAGTTAAGATCACTTAATTGCTGTTGAAATAATAAACAAAACACCTAAAAGATCTAGTTTCTCTCTTGTCTTGTTTAATTACACTTTTAGTAATACATTACACTACTACTACATTTATTTATTTGAAACAGTAAGTTGGGAAAACAACTTCCTAACACAAAAAAAAAGAAAGAATCAAGATAAATTATCTCACTTCTTGTTTTAATAAAGCAATTTATACAAGAGTACTTTCTTTTTAATGATTTTACTAACACCAATACAAGGAATAATAAAACACCTAAATGCTAAAACAAAAATTGAGCTATGGAATTATCAATATCGTGCTAAGATTGAAACAAATAAATGTAATATAATCAAATAGAATAAAAGAAAATAATCCTCACCCAGGATTATAGGTAACCCAGCAGGAGTGCTGTGTAACCCAGTGTCTGGGTTCCACTGGAAAACAACAGTAAAAGTTGAAGTTTAAAAGAAACAAAATTATAACAAAAAGATAGTTTGAAAGTCAATTTATATAATAGTTAGAGTGATATTTAAGTATTTTTAAACACCCAATACAGATCATCATAAAAAATTGGTTAGTAGCTCAGATCAAGACATTTGGGACATTTTGAGAAATTATGTCGGTAGCACTGGAAGCATCCATCTAAAAAGTTTGTGTAATAGTTGTTTTATTAATTAATACGTAAATCTCTGAAAAGTTTACTTCATTTAGTATATTTTCTGTTCAAGAAAAAACACAGGCCGAATCGAAGTCAATAATTTCATTTTGATGTGCGTTCATATGAACATTCATATGAAAGTTGAGCCATTATATCAAAACAACCGCTTCACAGTTTTAACAAAATTAGTGGAAACAATTTTTAAATTGTGTAATTTTTATGGATGAAGCTACACATTCATGGATACAATTAAAAATTTGAGATCAAAAAACAGACTTATGATATTTTTTAAAAAAAACATCACAACATACCTGAAGTTAATGGTCAGTTATTGAGTTACCCTTTTTTATTGAGTGGATTAAATTGAAAATGTATTTATTTCTGACCACATGGTGTATCCCTTTAATGCAAAATTAGCCAGCTTTTAATGAAAAACTTGTAGGTAAACAGCCAAGAAGGCCCAAGACCCTGGTTTCCAAAATGTCAGCCCTAAATCTTAGTGACTTTTCTTTTGTAGTTACATTAAAAGCCATTTTCTGGCAAAATTACATGGCCTGATTGGTTACAAAAAAATTACATGGCCTAAATTGCTTACAGGAAATATTAAGAAAGTAATTACAACAGAAGAGATGTTACATCTTGAACAGCTAAAAATACTGATTGGATAGTTGTCAAGCAAGAAAAAGAATTTGATAAATAAAACAGTATAACTATATATATTTTTCTTTTTATTTAATTCACGCCTTAAACATCCCTTTTCTTTTATGATGACCCATTATATCTAAATTAACTGTTTAAAAACATTTGTACTTTAAAAAGTGAGCAAAATTAAATATTCAATTCAATTATCAACTGGAATACAACTGTATTGATTACCTTATTTTATAAAATTATTTTTGCAATGGCTTTATCACTGGTTTAATAATCATACAAACCATCCGCCCGCTTTGTGTTTTATCAAAAATAAAATAATAAGGCACAAAAATAGTTTCTATAGAAAACATCAATTATAATTATTAAATAATTAAATTGGAACAAAACTCAGGAAAACAATTTTTCCTTCAACATCTAGATGAAATTATTTAGTTTATTTTTTAAAAGTTATTTAGACTGGAAACAGCAGAATAATGACAGCAACAAAATATGATATCACATCATAAAATATAAAACAAGTACATCCCAACCCCCATATGGGAAAACACCCACCAAATAAAACAAGTATAACTCAATATCTTCTTTTTTTTCTTTACCTGTTTAGCCTCCGGAACTACTGTAAGGTATTCAGAGGATGAATGAGGATGATGTGTATGAACGTGAATGAAGTGTAGTCTTGTACAATCTCAGGTCGACCACTCCTGAGAAGTGTGGTTAATTGAAACCCAACCACCAAAGACTCAATATCTAGCACACAATTTCATCACATAATAACAAACTAAACACTGCATTATAACTTAAGATTTATTTTCCTCTCTATACCTCTCTAGAGTAAATCTGCTGTTAATGCATATACTCGTATGCTTTTGGGGACAAAACTGAAGCAAAAAAGTAAGTAGATAATCGTTGAATTTATAATAAAACAACCAATACGTAACTGTCATTAAAAAGTAAAACAAGCTGGAAATAAAACAAATGCCATTAATAATACTGGTAACTTACTCAAATAGAAATAGATTAACAGTACAAATCAGCCAAACAATATCAGGAAATGTTTTCATTCCCCTATGAATGATATCAGCACTTTTAAAAAGAGAAAATTCTATCATTTAAAAAGAACACACATTTAATTTCTATCATCATTTTTAGTTATCTTCGAATTACTGAAACCGAGATGCAGATTATAAAACACACCCAAAAAATAAAGTAAAGAAACATGCTGAACAAAACCATTAATAAATGTCCTAAACTGAAACTGATTACATGAAATCTAACCAATGAATTATACATCTCCTTTTTAATTATTTGCCTTTTGCAAACAAACAAAAAATAATGCTTAAAATAAAAATCAGAGGTGACAAGGACACCTTGAAATTACATATAACATATGTGTAAGTAATTATTAAGATGAAAATCAATCATGTATGTGCAAAGAGGATTTTTGTTTTAATTTGAAGTGTGCATATATGCATGTATGCTATTTAAATATATATATAAATTATTTCAGTTTTAATTCCCCCCCCCCCAATTAATTACAATAATTTCAGACCAAGCCAAATTTTAAACAATAAACAACTTCTACTCTGATTTGTAATGATATTAAAAAAAAAAATGAAAAATATAAGAAGGGGGGAAAAGCAACAACTTTAAGCAGCATGTAATGTCATTTAACTTCACTGATCTATTTAAAAGGACTGATTTATTAAGTCATTTCAATGTCGGCATTTATTTTTACATCAACATAAATAACATTTTTTTACTTAGATAGAGAAACTGCAAACACAGTAAAACATAAGGAAAAAATTAATGCGTAATGTAATGTTTCATGATAATAAAATAAATTAAAAACCAGTAAAAGCAAAGAATTTCAAAGGGAGAATGCTAATACCCATGAAATTCATGTGGTGGAGTAATAGTTTTAATATTTTTTAACCAGGACATTTTAGCTTCAAATTCTACTTAAGATTTTTTTTTCAAAATCGATAGTTTCATTGTAAAATTAATAACTGAAGAAAAAAGATTTTTATCACAAGCAAATAAGAGACCAAATGTTAATCTTTAAGGTTGGTTAATTTAATGCTAAAAAAAAAAAAAAGATTTGTAAGATATTAACTAAGATTAAGTAAATAACACAGAAATATGCTGATACCCATGGGTCTGGGAAAATACTCAAATGGTCGAAGGCAAAATAGGCTTATGGTGTCAAACCGCTTGTGGTATGAATCAACTTTAAGAGGAGGGGGATGTCCACTGAATTTTAGATCTTACCGTCTCAAACTTATAAATGTTACTCGATAAACTCTTTCCCCATTAACTAAAATTAGGTGTCCTGACAACTAAGATAGTAGAGAGTAGCTCTCCAATCTCAATGGTTTGAAAATAATCCTCACTAAAGAAATTAAATTAGCAATGCAAGAAAGTAAACTGGTTTGGAACTTCAGAAAATGAGACAGAATTTTTTAACAATATCTTTCTAAGTGAAAGGAAATGGGAAAAATATATCACAAGTTAAGGAAGAAAAGAGAGCAGGAAGAACATGAATTGAGAAAACCAACAAAAATGTAGAAAATATGAAGAAATTGTTTCAATAACTGGTGACAGAAAACAGGGAAAAAATAAAATTACAAAAAAGAAATGGAGAAGGCAAGAAACCGGTAAGGTCATATGATCTAAAAAAAACAATTTAAGTTCAGTCCTGAAACATCAAACTCTAAATTGAAGTGCCTTACTGTATTTGGGAAAACAAGTCCAATACAAAAACCAATGATAAATATTTTCACCAACAACAAACTGAATTACTAGAAGTTATAAATCACAATAAATAATAATAATCATAATAATTTTGAAACAATAAACAAAAGTACAATGGAAAAACATTTGATAATCTTTTCAGCATTTAAAAACCTTTCACAATAAAAATTTAACAATGCTTAATATTAAAAGTGTATTTAACATTTACTCAAGGACTATATAATCGCATACTAATGTTCAGAAAAGTTTTAAAAAAAAGGAGGACACAAACATAACATTTATCGATAGACACATTACTATTTTATTTCCATCATTGCCAGTGAAGTATTATAAAAACTTTTAACACCGATAGATAATACGATCAGCAAACCCACACTACAGATAACCTTGAAACATAACTGCAGTGATTACAAAGCACTATAATATATACAATTGATCGCAATACAATGCTATTCCAATAATTATGCCGACACGATAGTATATAACTCAAGAAAAAAACATCAATTATTTATCTATTAAGGTACTAATTAAATACACCTACAAGAATTGTCATTGAATTTTTTTATTAAACTTTCAAACACAGATCCAAAAAAAATACATACACAGGAGAAAAGAGCTTGAAGTTTACAGTATGAATAAAACTGAAAAGTAATTCATCAAAAGAGTATTTCTTTGATTCTAAAGAAATCACACACTATATAAATGAATCCAGTCATCAGCCTGGATCTGGTGTGATCCATCCTCCGATGCAATGATCGACTGTTAAACAAAGTCTTTACTACATTACAGAAGTGTCTCGACCAAGAATTACAGATTTGCTGGATCCTTTCATTTCTCAAACATATAAATTACAATACCACATTAGCACTTACACAATAGGGAGGAAAATGCTCAATACAGAATTAATGTGATTACTACGGTTCTTACCGTAGTAAGTGTGTGTCACTTACTACACACATAGTGACACAGTGTGTGTCACTACACACAATAGGTGGCCTAATTCACAGCTTGATGAGAAAAACAAAGAAATAACTTAAGAAAAATAATAAAAACCTATGAAAGAATAATGTACAACAATAACTTGGAGAGAACACAAAATGTAATGAATTTATTTACTCAACACAAAATTTTGCAGTAAATAAATAAGAATAACAAACATAATAAAACAAAACAAAAAGGAAACAACGATGAGTACACATTAAGTTAGGAGAATGCAATAAATCAAAAGTGAAAGGATAGAAGACAGATAGAGTTACAAAGCAGGATCAATAGGAGCAAGCAGTAACTTTATTGAGAAAAAAGTTTTCTAGAATAAAACACACATCTAAAAATTCTTTACACATTGTGAAAGATAACTGAAGAAATTCTGTAAAGTATTTGTTTGAAGGTTAGCACTATCCTTCTTTACTACTTATTTGAAGTATTACTTCTTTCAAGGATAGGTCGATAGTAGACATGGACAAAAGAAAACCACCAGAAAGGGGGATGCTTCTAATATTTAGTTACGGTAATATATCACATAAATTTCAAACGAATAGGTTTTGGGATGAATAGAAAATGAGGAAAAGTTGTAGAAAAATCTTGTATGCAAGCTAGGTTCTTGGAATCTAGGTTAACGTACAAAGGTCATGTTAATTCAGTTAATAGTAAGCTGTATAGAACGAAAAAGTAATAAGTTAATAAATTGGAATATGTAAAAATTGATTAATTGAGAATATACAATGTGCTAAATATGTTAAAATTAGAAAGAACATGCTGAAGCACAGAACAGAAAAGAGCAAGGAATAACATCTATCAAATCACTCAAACAGCTGATGGCTTGACAAAACTAATACATAAATTGTACACAAGGTGCAATATAAATAAAACCGAATTAAAAAAAATTATAAAATTACAAGCTGGAATTCCTAAATAGAATTTAACGATTTTCACCTTATATAAAATATATTCAGAAATTTAAATTTAGATTACAATAGATCTAATCAGCATAACATACATGTGGCCATGAGCTTTTGTTTTAAAAAACTATTTTTTTGAAATTGGAAACTCAATAATAGGAAGGGTCAAAATGTACAATTAAAAATTTTAAATGTAATTCAGAATAATTAAATTTGTTTTTGTATTACTTTATAAAAATAAAAAATACTGTCTTGATAAACATTTTTTTTTTTTTTAAATGAATCTGAAGGAAAATCAAAGAAGAAACAAGGCAGAAAAATTAAATTATATTCAACAGCAAGAATATTCTTTATAAACCCTTTTCAAAGCTAACCAATTAATGATACAAAACGAAAACAAAAGAATGTTGATATCGCAAAGCTGTTTAACTGCAGAAATAGTACGGCAAGTGATTACCAACAGTAATCGCTGATAAGTAAAGAACAAAAACAAAACTTAATGTCAAAAATAATTATTTAATCTGTTAGGCGACTGAATTATTATATCATAAAAAAAAGGCTTCTCTTTACTTACGAGTAAAACAAGTATTTGCAAAATTATTAACAAACCTAATCTTTAATATCAATAACATGACTGGTAATTTGTAGTCTCATCATTATAAATAATATAATAGATAATACAAAATATTAATTCTGCAAACATCTTTTTGCATAAAACAATAAAAATGTTTAAATTAACAAAACATTGAAAAAACGAACTCAAGATCAAAATAAAGGTGATTTTTACAAAATTTAAACATTTTTTTATTGATAAGAAAAATTTAGTGTAACACAAGAGCAAAACTTGTAAGAATAACCTTTTTATGTAAATAAATATGTAAACAAAACTACAACAATTCAAAAAAAAAAAAACAACAAAAATTCATTAAAATTCTTTTAAAAAGGCTGGTCTCTGTGACACGAATGGTAGCATTTCAGCCTTTTATCCGGAGGCACCGGGTTCGCATCCCAGTCAGGATGGCATTTTTCATACGCTACAAAATTCCATTTCCTTATCCCACGCAAAAGCTTCAAGCTTACATGGCGATTTCACATCTAGCAAGGGAGAAAAATTAAATTTCACAAAAAACTAAAATTGGAAGTCTCTAAACTATTAACAAATTTATTTACAGAACAATCTTTCAAAACAATTTTTCAAGATGTCCAAAGAAAAAACGCAAATTAACTTAAAATGCAATACTTATCTTATAACATCTTCTAATATCTTATACACATGTTCTAGTAGAAAATAAATTTACTTGTAATGTACACTAATGAATAATTAAATATAGCACAAGCCTGATTATCCAGCAGGAGAGGAGCTGGTTTACAGCTAATCTGATAGCTGAAAGTTCACACATCATCGGTTCACACACAATTAAAAAAATGTGCATATAAATCAATGGATTTTTACAAATTAACTGGACTCTTGATCATCACTTCTAGCAATATCAATTAAAAATCTACGACCTTGAGGTGTTTGCAATAAATCATAATACGACTTATTTACATTTAAAATAACAAAAAAATTACTGTTATCTTTTTTATTTTTCCTAAAGAAAATCCTGACAATCTCAACAGATATAAATAAATAAGTCTTAAAAATAATAAAAGGACACTGATCATCTGATTGGCAAAAAAAAAACCTGTAATATTAGTATTGGGAAGGAGTTACAAGTGATATGGTTGCTGTGGAAGGATTTTTTAGCTTCAAAAATGTATTATACAAGAAAATTTTAATAGATTGTGCTTAGTTAATGTTGTCTTAACCTATTTTAATAATAATTACTTAATATTTCATTTAATAACCTAAAGTTACCAGAGAAAAACCTTATAAAAGTTTCTTGTATAAAATGAAAAAATTAAGAGATTGTTTTCATTTTCACTCAGATTCTTGTCACTTCATCTCGCAGACGACAAAGGAAATAGGGTACTGGCTTATAAATTACATCCAAAAAATAACTTACTATGAATTTTAGTGCCTTCAGACCACAGTTTATACAGTCTGTCTTTATTATAGCTTGATTTTCAGTTTTACGCGATCTAAAAGCTGCGTTCAAGAAATTTTCCATAAAGATGTCCAATAATTCTGAAATTATAGATGACAGCTTTCGATTTAATTTTAATACTAATCAATATCAGTTCTTTCATTTACAATTTCATTCAGATCAACTCATCGCTTGGAATGCAAAAATGCAAATAATTAAAACGATAAATCACAATATTATGATAAACATTAACTCACCGGCAAGGGCTTTTATCCGAGATCTTTCAAACAGTCTGGAAGACGAGTTACCACCGTCATACTCATAATCCTCTACTATCTCTTGCTGCAATGTCGGGTCCCAGCGGACCAACGATATATCCGTCGTCATGGCAAATTCTCCACCTCCACCCTATCTAAAGGAGGAAAAAAACAATAATAATTAATAAAATCCAAATATCAAATATCTTCTTTTTTTTTAAATTGTTTAAAATACACCGCATAAGAACATCAAAACAACAAATAAATTAATGTTAATTAGAGTACAAACTGGATGACCACTCAGAGCGTATCTATGTTATATATCCTTGTTTCATTCTCACAATCAAAAAGAAAAAAAAAATTTGATGTGGGCATCATATGACTTTCTTGTACGCATATTAAATTATACATACACCTTACTTTTATGAAAAGTACATAAAATTTTATTTCATTAATAACTTCTGATATTTTTTTTTTCTTTTTTTACAATTATTAAGAAATCGATTTATTCAAATTTAAAAAAAGAAAGGAATGAAGTCAGAATCAAACCGATATGCCTTCCCCATAAAAGATCCAAATATTTCATTAATTAAAATTTTATTTGGCTGTAAAAACAACCGATGAAAATAAGTACCATTTATATGGTTGAAAAGCTCTCAATGAAGGCTAATTACTGCAGTTAAGAAAACATTCAAAATCCAAATTTTTTTTGGATTTTTTTTTTTGGAAAGAGAAGGCGCACAACTACATGTTACAACAACAGTCCTAAATCCAAAATTTGAACATCCTAAGGCTAATCGTTTTTGAGTTATGCAAGATACGACATACATACGTAGGTACAGGACGTCATGTCTTAATTCTAATCAAAATGGAATCAGGAATGTTTAAAAAAGGATATTTCCGTTGAAATTAAAAAACCGAAATTTTTCGCGATCACAATATTCCCTTTACTTCGTACAAAGAAGTAATATTTGATTTCTGTATCTCTATAAAATGAATACATAATTTATTATTTTAATACATTATTTTAAAACTATCTCATACATCATAACCGTTTAACAACCGACCTTATTGGTTTTTTTTTTTTAAATCCTTAGTAAAAAATAAAACCCCTTAATGGAAATATTTTCTTAAAAGCACGTTTGTACAGAAACCATTTTTGTTTCGATAATCACATTGGATTACACTATAACGAATAACATTTCAAAAATTTAATGCAGTAGAATAAACTGAAATATATTTACTTTAATAATATATTACCATTATGAAACAGAAAAACTTCGTTTATCAGATTTTTATTTTCACCGAAATATAATAATTCAAATCTATTTATTTTAACCGATTTTTTTTTTAAGCAATCAATTTTTTTAATAACAATTTTAAATTTAATAATCCATATGAATTACTACTACTTGTACTTTCTGATTAAGCGATCAAATGGATTATATAACTTTATAATTGAAAGGGCCAATAATATAATTTATACAAATAATTTAAAATCTCATAATAACAACGATTTCTTCGATAAATCGCACAATTTAAATTTATTTATAGTACATCAAATCACCAACTAGTTACGATTCGGTTAAGGATATACGGATAGCAGATGCACGTTCTACTAAGATCTGATACGCCAGCCCCTACCCATCTATTTTAATTTTTGATTTATTAACTTAATTTTACTTTATTTAAGATACAAAAAATCCCGACAAAATAATTTGATACCGATAATTCGATGATCTATGAGACAGACTTTGGACCGGACGATAGAGCAAAGGGCTAGTAGCAGATCAATAAGCTGGAAAAAAAATAACACCGAATCTAGATAAAAACTTTAAGTGCCTTAAGAGAATAATTATTAAAAAGTAAATAAATAACAACAATACCTAAATTAAACCACAGTTTGGATAGACAAGATGAAATGAAAGCAAGAAAATTTTTGGCATCATCTCGTACAGCATGAATGCATGTTTTCCCTGAATCGAACACACCGCAGCGAATTTACCCGTATTACTGACATAATACAGTACTAGAATTATAGCCCACCGGGCTGGTCTAGTAAACGCGACATCGTAAATCAGCTGATTTCGAAGTCGAGAGTTCTAAATCCTAGTAAAAGTAGTTACTATTTTTATACGGATTTGAATACTAAATTGTGGATACCGGTGTACCTCATGGCTTTTTTTTAATGATTTTTTTTTTTAAATCTCCGAAACCACAATTAAGTATTGCATATCAGAGGATGGAGATGAATGAAGTGTAGCGTGTGTGAAAATGCCATGCCTGACCGGGATTCGAACCCGGGACCTCAGGTATGAAAGGCCGAGACGCTACCACTCCGCCACTTCTTTAGTGGTTGGGTTTCAATTAATCACACTTCTCAGGAGTGGTCGACCTGAGATTGTACAAGACTACACTTCATTCGCATTCATACATATAATCCTCATTCATCCTCTGAAATAATACCTTACGGTAGTTCCGGAGGCTAAAAAGAGAAAGTACTAAAATTATACATTATTCCTAAAAGAAATGAAATATCACATATTAGTAACGAATATATTATGACAATATAATAAATATTCCGAACAGTTATTCTCTATTTTTAAACATATAAATCGGAATGCGTTTTTCTATCTATGTTCGCTTAAAACTTAGTAATCTTAGGCCGACCTGTTTCATCCTGTTACAGATAATTTATTTACTGTAGATTTTCATGTGTGTAGTTAAAAAATAATTCTCGTACACTTCTGCGGCATTTTTCATTTGGAAATAGTTTGGTTTTATTTCTCGTTTTTTAAGCGAGTTCCACAACATATCGTTCCCAAAAATGGAGAGAAGTAAGGTTATTTATTTATTAGCGACGGAACAAGAAATTTTACAGTTTCAGAATGGTAAATCGGCGAAGTGACAATTCGTAGCGATAGCTATTGAATTTTTATTTGTAGTTCACAAAAAAAAAAAAAACGTTTTATTTTTTTTCTATTTCAGTTTCGTAGGAAAAAAGAACCGAAGACAATATTTTAAATTTCTATAAATGCGAAATTAAGTATGAACGATAAATCTTATTTAAGGAAATTTGTGAAATCCAGTCACAAAAAAAAAAAAAAAAAAACATTTTCCCAAAAAACAGTCAAATTCATTCATTCATGCGATACCTCCGAAAATGAATAATTGCCATTTAAATCATGGGACTAAGGAAGTGGAAACACATGGTGCTATGCTTTTATTTACCACTACCACTAAAAATAAATTAAGGATTCTACTGCTTTCGAAGAATGTTAAATAAATTTTAGCTCTAATTTTGTTTTTTTACCACTGAATTTTTATCCTCCCCTCGATGAATAATAAATCATGCCAAGGATTTACTCGTAAAATTTGCAAATAAATTTTTTGAATCGGGTATTGTATTATTTAATTGTAGTCAGAATATGAAGCTGTTTTAGACATCTCGTTATCATAAAATGCTTAAACAAATGAATGTCCAATTTTTTTTTTTTTTTTTTTTATTTTGGTTTTATTTTCTTTTTTGTGAAATGTAAATTTTTATGTATTCTATTTCTGAAATTTTTATATTTTTGAAAACTTTCATTGGACCGTAACATAGACTTTCGTATTTAATTTCAGCGTAATAAAAATAAAAAAATATATATATAACAAAAATTAAACTCGATCCCTCTTCCATTATTTTTCTTATTTTATTAACATACACAGAATAAATTTTAAAACATAATAGAAAACAATTTTTTTTTTGGGGGGGGGCAAGTTTTATTTTTCGTTTTATACAAGTTTTACATTATTATTTTGTTAGATTTATTAACTTAATACCCGATTTTCATAGCTTGAAAAACTGCAAGCGATGAAAATTAAAGCAAAAATTTTTAAATGGAAGTTTTTCTTTACCTAGCGCGAATTGTTTTTTTACTTTTCGTGCAAGTGTCGTATTTTGATTAACAGATATAAAGCAGAAAAGAAAATTAAAATAAATAAAATTTGTAAAACATTTTAACAAAAATTGCAAATTTTGGTTGAGAATTGCTCTCCAGTTATAATAGTTAAGAAAATCAGATACTCGGAAAAACGACAGATAATACGATTAATTCTATAAAAAAACGAGTTATATCCTTTATCGTTTCGTATTAACGTCATATCATTCCGTTCTGTGTTTCGTTTTTTTTTACAAGTAATTTTCATCACATAATAAAACATATCATACAAACACAACTTTTTTTTTTTTTTTTTTTTATAAAAGGGTAATTTTAATTAAGAGCGCCAAAGAGGATGGTTATCTTTTCTATCATCTTTGGTATACGCGGCCCCGGCTCGGGGCAGAGCGGTGGATATTAAGAATGTCTGTAGACTACAGAAAATTCACAGAAGATCATTACTGGATGTCATTTCTGCAAACAAATCTTTGTCTTACAATGTGGTGTGCGTGTTGGCGGGGTTCCCTCCCATTGGATTATTGGTACAAAAGAGAACTAATAGATACAACGATATGTCTGAGTCCGACGCTAAAGGATCACGATCCGTGAATGACAGACAAGCTGGACAGCATGTAACAAGGCCGCATGGACCAAGCGTTTAATCCCCGATCTAGAGGTTTGGTACGAAAAGTCGTCATGGCGAGTTGAGCTATTTTCCATCTCAAATGTTTACCGATAATTTTGAAAAGTATTTGAATAAGATAGGAGGGTGGGTCTCCTCAGTGTGTATGTGTTGCGATAGGGTTGACACCGTAAGTGCACACGTTTTTCCACTCTTCTGTGGGGACAAATCAACCGAACCTTGCACTTATCACTGGGATATTGCCGGAAGAACTAGTGGAATACATGCTGGCATCGAATGAAACTGGAACGCGGTTGACCAGTTATCAAGAGATATCCTACAGCCGGCCTCCGTGGCGCGAGTGGTAGTGTCTCGGCCTTTCATCCGGAGGTCCCGGGTTCGAATCCCGGTCAGGCAT
>JAAAKQ030481553.1:0-22343 GCA_010016005.3 Zanna intricata
AAAAAGAAAATCCTGTTTCACCAAGACAACGCACCGTCTCACACCTCAGCGGTTGCCATGGCGAAAATCCACGAATTACGGTTTGAATTGCTTGACCATCCGCCTTACTCACCAGATCTAGCCCCAAGTAACTTCTTTTTGTTCCCTCATCTAAAAATTGCGCTCGTTTTTCTTTTGCCCAGAAAAACGCCGAGTACTATTTGGACGGGTTACAGAGATGGGAGCATCGCTGGGAGAAGCGTGTAGACCTCTACACCTCCTTGTACCTACAAGGAGACTATGTTAAAATAAAAAAAAAAATTCTAAAAAAATGTCTTGTATCTTTGTTAGGTCGGAAACTTTTCAGACCACCCTTGTAATATAGCTCTGTCATTACATTTTAACACTGTCAATTATGTATTTTAACACACAAAATTTATCATCCAGCCCTATGGACCAAAATTTTAAGTATAAAATTTGATGTGTGAAGGCTTTAATGGACTGTATCTGCTGGAAATCTTCCGTTGAAAGGGTGAACAAATTTAACACCGTGATGTTGAAATACATAATTTAATACATGAAGTACACATAACATAAACAGTATAGTAAATGAATAAATAAAAAATACAATAGTTATAAATAGTGAACACCTATCATTCCAGTACGAAATGTCGAACACATTCTCACGTCTGATCCGCAGCTCGTCTTACTTGTAGGGTACTACCAAACAAAGGACAAAAAACTCTTCCCCACCACTCCACACATGCACACAACAAGCACACAGTAACTACAAAAAAGTTGTTTGCAATGAATCTTTTTTGTTTTATTCCAAAGATAGCAGACAGTCTAAAAATGTCTAAAATAGTTTACATTATACAGAATTAACCAAAAGATACAAAACTCAAAAGATTGAACCCAAAATTAATATTTTAACAAATTTTTTATTAATATAATCTACTAATATAATCTTTTATAGGTAAACAAAGACTATATTTATATTTATTTTTTTCTCACAATAGGTGCTGGAAATATCCTGCATCTGCTGCTACACATGCCCTAACACGTTTCTTGATGTTAGTTGCAACTTAAGATGGTCGCTGCACTTATGGAGGATATTTCATCTTTGATGTTTCGCTTGAGTTTGTTGATTGTATGACTGTTGTTCTTATAGACATTTATTCTTCAAATGGCAATCTAGGTGGCCAAAGTCCACGAGAAATAATGTAGTCCCCAAAGAACTAGCGTAACATTATTATTGTACTTACTATTGTGTGTTATTGCAGTCTTGCTGCAGCCAGCAGTCTCATTTATTAGTCTTTAATAAATGACATGAAATGGCATGAATTACATGATGATGTCTTGGTAATGATCAGCTGTTATTTCTGTGAAAAAACATTAAACCTACAATTCTTTTCTGCGTAATCACACACCAAACTCCAACCTTCTGTGAATGTAACAGGGTCTTATGGAAAATGACAGGGTCTTCTTAACTCCAGTATCTGTCGTTCCTACTTATGTAACCACTTACGTGAAATAATGTCAGAGTAAAAATCATAATCCAACACCTTTCTGCGAATAAAAAGCAAAAACCATTGACAGTAATGTAGTCTTTTTCGAAGCTAATTGAAGCTCATGCTTAACGTGATTGCGATGCGGACAGAGTTTTACATTCTTTGTTGCTCTGCAAACATTCCTGTATGATACTCCAGTTTGTTAACTACAGTTATGTATCATTTTCTTGATGAACATGGCAAGGATACGTGGATGCTTTCTAAGAACCATCACTTAAAACTGTAGGTCGGCTGGACCGTTTACATTATCCACGCAACTTGTTTCCCTAAAACGACCATCTGTCCATAAAATCACTGATTAATTAGTTACCTACGACTCAGGGAATACTACCCTAAAGTCTTCCTGATATTTTAAGAATTACTCCAATTCAAAAAGTAACTTTCAACAATGAATCCATGTTGAGCCTGGAAGAAATGCATGTTTATCTGTTCACAGCTTACTTCCCACTATTATCAAAAGGGAGGGAAATTGCTTGGCTATCATGTGTTACTCTTCTACTTGAAGGTCATCTGTTGCCAACACACTCTTTTTTTTTTTTTTTTTTTTACTCTATGTTTATACATAATAAAGTTCAAACAGTCTACATTCTGTATTCTTTTTTATGTTTATTTTTTGTATTGTTTTAGTACCTCTATTTATTTATTTTTAATAAACAATATATTAATTAAATTATTCTGCAATTTATAGGAACTATGGCAACATTTCCTTTTAAATACAGTTCAAAATTCTCAAGTTAATTTTTTTACATTTATTATTTTGTTATTATATTACCATAATGTCATAGTAAGATTATAAAATGGAAAGCATAAGTGAATCAGAAGACAGTTTGGATAGTAATGACTGTGAATATCTTGTAAGTAAAAGTACTTCAAAGTCTAAATCAACACAGACTGGAGGAAAAAAATACCTGGGCATTCGGCCTAGCACTTGTTATTTAGAACAACTTGGTAATAAAAATATGTGTTACAATGAATTGTTTGATTCTCGGAAGTCTCATTGTCTGCCGATGACCGCAGTATGCAATAACCAATCATTTTCATTATTTTGTCATTTACACAATCCTGTTCATCTACCGTGGTATTCTCTTCACTCTTGCAATGCATTTATGCCATTAAATATGGCACCGTTAGTTCCTTTACTGCAGTACCCTCGATGTCCTATGGTTATGCCTACACCAAGTTATGATCCTTGCAGTCTTTCTTCAGACCATCATAATATCAATATTAATAGTAACAATCAGTTAATAAATGCTGTGAGCAGCATGAGTTCAAAGTATTCTAAAAAAAGAAATAACACTTCAGAAGTGTCACATGATAAACGTATAAAAAGTAAGTTAATTGGACATAAATCAGAAAGAGTATCAAAACCTACTAAAAGAATTAAAAAGTTAGTTGGAAAACTTTTATCAAAATATAATAAAGTTGATGACATAAAGAATAATTTTGTTTCTGATACGACAATCTGTACTAGTAGAAATATTAGTAAATCAAGTGATTCTGTTTGTTGTCGTTCGACTGCTGACATTAATTATGAGTCGACGACTAATTGTTTAGCAGATAAAGATGATAGTGATAAAATGACAAAATCTTACTCATCAAATAAAGATTCAGATTTTAATAGATATAAAACTACTATGTTAAAATCATCTTTACCGTCCACATTAAGACAAGAACCGAGTCGAGAAAACAGTGATAATAGAAAAGTGGTTAAAAGATACATTAGTAAATGTTTAGCAGATCAAGATAAAAGTTGTAAGAATTTACCTTCTGGTAACTGTACAAAAATAATTGAAATTAATCAACCAAAAGAAAAGTCAAAAGTTGATTGTAATATCGATAATAAATTAGCAAATATTTTATGCGATCTTAATGCTGATAATGAGATATGTTATAATAATAGTAACTTTTACAACAAAGTTATTAAAAAAACAATAAATATTCCATTAAAAGAAAGCGATAAAGATATTAGTGACAAAATTGCTACCAAAAAAGAAAACACAGTCGTCATATCACCGCACAGTAATGGAGATGAAAACATAATAAAAAATTCTAAAATTAATTTGGTACAAAAAAATAATGGAAATGTAATAAACAAAAATAATAATCATATGCTTGTTAATTTTAATAAACCACCTCACAAATTATTGAGCAGCAAGGAAATGTATAATTCTATTGAAAATAAAGTGGTAAATCCAGTTTATAAAAACTCAAATTTTGAAGAAAATAAGAATGAACTAATTAATAAAAGTAATTTAAATCCTTCTGGAGATTGTAAGAGACTACCTTGTGAAAATTTTTATTCTAAAACCAATTCTCAGGAATATTCAAACCTAGCATTATCACATTCATCATCATCATTGTCACAATCATCATCCTCCTCATTGTTATCATCATCATCATCTTCTTCATTACTTCCGTTTTCACCGTCGCCTGTACAACCGTTTAGTGAAAATAATTTTAAGAATAGGACATATCAGATGGATGATGATAATCAGTTTGATCATATCGCTTCTAAAGGTGATGAGTACAATGTACCAAAATCATCTTCATCTAAGATTGTATCTTATAATAAAGACGCTTACTACACTCAGCAATGTTTTAAAAGTAATTTATCAAGTTCATCTCAAAATAATAATCCCATAAATTTATACGACAGTGTAAATATCTCTCCTGAATATATGAAAAACAAAAGATTTGAAAATAATTTGTCGGATATATTTATTAACAGTGAAAGTAGTAATTACAACAAAGAGATCGGTAATGAAATCGATAAAAGGAAAACAAACATTAATAAAACTGATTCCGCTAAAAGTATACCTTCACATACTTCATTGAAAGTTAATGAAATGCCAATCAGTAAAGATTATAGTGAAAAAAATGATAATAAGAAAAAGAAAAATTTTGAAAGCATAGTCGCTCATTTTCTTTTACCTAATAAAAATATTACTAACACTACTAATAGTTGTAATAGCAATAGTAAGAACATTTTAAATAATATAGAAAATAATAGTAACAGCACAATCGATTCAATTGTAAGCAGTGATCAAAATAGTAGTATTGGCAACAAAAATTTTACAAAAATATCTTTTTCTGTTAATTATGATCCAAATAATCCTGAATCGATCACTGTTGATTGTGCTGAAGACAGCCAACATTTAACTGAATCGACGGTTGGAGAAAATCTTAATGATATTAATAACATAAAATTAGAAGACACAGTTTTAACAGAATATGAAACTGATGATATATCAAAAATTATTGACAATGCGATGAAAAATAACTTTTTTGATGGAAAAAAATATGAAGAAAATAATAATAACTGGGGAAATAATGTCTCCAGTTTAGCTGCACAATCACCTCTTTTATCAACTAATAGACGTACAAGATTTTCACAGTATTCTGTATTAAATAATATTGAAACCCTTTCAATTATTTCTGAAGAAGACGAAGATAGTTGTAGTATTACTACAAACAGAATTACAGTTGCTAATACATCTAATACTATGAATGTAGATTCTTATTCATTGAATCAAAACTGTAAGGAAGATAATAAAAATAATGACAATAAGCTTGACGATATGGATACCAGTAAACATTTTCTTAGTGGAATGTATTACAATAGTTCAAATTTTTTTAACACTATGTAAAATAATACTCAATAATACTGTCTGATATTTTTATGCTTTTTATTTTTTGTATAATGTTCTCATCTTTAACGTTTTTAATGTAAAGTTCTAATGTTTTAAAAATAAATGTATCAGTAAGGTTATTTATTTTTATTTAATTATATATGTGTGTATTGCACCAACCATTCTTGGACAAGACTGTAAACTATCTGATCCATTGATATAGTCTTTATTCATTTATTTATTTATTTCCAAATATATGGATAATATCCTATTGATACAATTAAATTGTAACAATATGAGGAGTATCCAAAGAAAAAACAAAATTATTTATTAAACTTATTTTTATTTGAGAATAACATCTTTAAATATCAATCCCCTTCCAAGTACTATCCATTAGATGATAAACACTTGTACAATAGTTTCCCATTGTTCAAAACATTCATTACTCGTATATTCTTCTGAACTAATGCTGTTAAGTGCCTCCAGTGATTTTTTTTCTTGATTTCTTCTATGTCCTGAAAATGTTTTTTTTTGGCTTTGTCTTCATTCTTAGAAATAAAAAGTTGCAGGGGACTTAGTCAAGCAAGGGAGAGTGTGAGAAATCGTTCATGCCATTTTTTATTAAAAAATAACTGGTTGGTTTTAAATGGTGTGTGGACAGGCAGATTGTCATGATGAAGCAGCCAGTATTCCAATTGCCATAATTCAGGTTTTTATTTTCTCACTGTAAAACGCAATCATTGCAGCACTTGCAGATGGTAATGTTGATTTGACTTTGGTGCACTGAGGAACAAATTTAACCATAACATCTTTGATGTTAAAAAACAAACTACCATGGACTTCACATTTGATTTTCACTTGGCCTGCGTTTTTGGTTTGGGTAATGCTGATGTCTACTGTCTGGACTGGACTGCTGTATTGTTTCAGGGTCACAGCTGTAACACCAAGATTCTTCCCCTGTTATGGCTTTTGATAAAAATCTGTGTCAGTTTGTTTTATTTAATTATATAATTTGTTCTTTCAAATAATCAATAATAATATTTGTAAAATAAAAAAAATAAATATTTTCATCTTCAAGTGATATTTGGCCACTTCTGAAATGGGCAAACCATTTTTAAATTATTGTTTGGTTTAAGGCATCCTTCCTGTTAGCTTCCCAAAGCATTGAAATTGTTTCTGTCATTGTTTTCTTTAATAGGAAACAAAATTTGATGCTGGAGCTTTGCTCAAAGTTTGTCATTGCAAAATCACAGAGAACTTAAAAAAACAAAGAACTGGGTTTAAAAAAACAATCTACGTGACAGTTTCTCATGAACGCTACTTGGCCAACTGAGCAGGAAGAGTGTCTAGTAAACTTACCTAGTGGGAGAGGGAAGCACTGCCAATCCACTTCGTACAGAAAATAATTTTTTTTTAACCCTCCTATAAAATCATTCATATTGCTGAACATTTTTTGAAAGTAAATCAATAGAGTTTAGAATAGAATTATAAATGTCTAACAAGTCGTAATGTTGATTACAACAGTATGATGGATGGCTAATATTTGAGCTCCAGATTACATCTGGACAAGTAAGAATAGTAATTATCTTCCAATAACCAACTAGATATGTAAAAATCAAGCAGTTGTATCAGTTTAGGAAAATCATAATAATTTATAAGTAAATTATACCCATAAAGACGACATTCTTTCCATAGTAATTTCAGTATTATGTATATGTATCTTTAATAAATTAGAGGCATTTGTAAAATGATGATTATAATAATGCATCAGAGTTCCAGTTTTACATGCAAAGTTAAAAAAGACAGCAAAGTTAAGTAAAAATGACTGATAGGGTTTTTCAGATAGTTGGTTTTGTCCCACAGTGTGTGTAGGCAAAATATAATAGAACAATAAGTATGAATGGTATAAACAAAAGAAAAATAAAGTTTCCTAAATATATTTCAATATTCAAAAAATTTTTAGAGAATCTTTTTGCAGTAAATTCAATGCAAATGAAAAAGATAATTTTCTATCAAAAATAACATTTAAATCCTTGATATTCAAACACATTAAACAATATTATTATTTAAATTATAACTAAAATGTGAGATATCTTTACTAAAAGATATGTAATAGCATTTGTTAAAGCTCATTAAACGTCCATTTTCTCTACACCATTCAACTAAAGAATTTAAATCAATGTGTAACAACTGTTTATGAATGAGATTAGCAATCTGCTTATAAATTTTCATATCATCACCAGATAATAAATATTCAGAATATTTTTATTTTTGACAAGAATCATTTATATATAAATAATTAAAAAGAGTGGACCAACAATAGAGCTTGATTAACTCCTGAAATAACTTTCATTGGATCTGAAATGAATTTTTTTTATGGCTTGATGATATCGCCACAAGGTTGAAGATTGTGCATGGGGTATGGAAAAGGAATTTTGTGGCTTATCAGAAATGCCATGCCTGACTGGTTTCCAACCTGGGACCTCTGAAAGGTTGAGATGCTACCACTACGTCACAGAGATTTATTTTAACATATTAAATTCTCTTAACAAGAAAAAAGCAAACCAGTTGAGTAAATTACCATCTATACCAAAAGCATCTTACTTTCTTACAAGTAAATAATGTTAAACTTATAAAAAGCAATTCTAAAGTCAGTTTAAATTGAATCCAAATTATAACTATTTGTAACTGAGTCAGCAGTATCCTAAGTATGTATGCTTAGATTCATTTGAGTAGATTTTCCGGTAGAATCTATGCTGTTATGGTATACTGAATTTATATATACACTGAATTATTTATATTTACATTAAAACTATAGCAGTATACAAATTAATTGGAATTTTTTTAAATTTCTATGTTGTGGCTACACTGCTTGATCACACCCATTTTTTAAGTTGTGTATTTAATGTAAGGTTGTTGTTATTTAGCCATCTCAATGTCACAAATAGTGTTTTGTGAAATTTATTTCACTTTTTTTATTACAAAGTCATATTTTTGTATTGAGAATCTTGAATATGTAATAATGGTAACAATTCTAAAAAGTGTTCAAAAATTGTTTTTTTTTCTGAGCATACTGGTACGACACGACAAATAGCATCTGATTGTGGCATTGGGCTAGGGACAGTAAATGCAATTCTAAAACAATTTAAAGAAATTGGTTATTTTTCATTTCAAAAGGTAAATGTAATAAAAGAAAATCTATTCCAACACAGGATCAGATATTAGTGAGAAGAGTAAACTTGATTCAAATCTGAATTAAGCAGAATTAGCAGCCAGTGGAACAGATTTAAATGTGACTACTGTTGGACATTTGACTTCTTGCAGCTGGATGAAGAGCTTGTTGGCCAGCTAAGAACCAGCCTTTACCAGGAGCAATGTGCAATAATAGGTTCTTGAGAGCCAAAGTACAAGAAGGACCAAAGAATAACAGAAAAATGTTGTTTTCTGACAAGTCACTTCTTTATATTCAGGAGCAAAGAGATCCATACTTCAGAAAAGATCAGATGAAAATACATTACTGGCTCATCAATTAGTTTAACATCCTCAGGAAAAACATTTGGGGGGTTTTTCACTAGCAAGATTTGATGCATGCCATACTACCAAGAAAATGGACAAATTTTTTGAAGAACTTAATATCGAAGTGCTCCGTGGTCATGCAACTCTCTAGACTTAAACCGAAATGGGTAATAGTCAAAAGATGACACGCAAGGACATTCATTGTTTTTTTAAAAAACTTTTTTACTCTCAGCTAGACTTACTATATCATCAACAAATCATCATCATCTTATCTTTTCACCTTGAACTGTTACTCATGTCTAAAGTGTTCTTTCACATCATTAACTACTAGTTCTATGTAAAGACAAAAAAGTAATGGGAATAGGAAACATTTTTGTTGGTCTCCATTTTTATTATGGCTCTTTTTTATGCTCTTCGATTATTACTGTTGCATTATGGTTCCTGTAAATGTTAGCAATTGGTCTTCTATTTCTGTACCCTAAATTTTTTTAAATGCTGAAAATTTTATTTCAGTCTTCGTTATCAAATGGCCTTTTCTAAGTTTATAAACGCCATTTATGTTGGTTTGCTTTTCTTTAATCATCTGAGTGTTAAAAATTGCTACTAATGGTCTGAGCACTAAAAATTGGTCTTCTCCTAACATTTCTTTCACTCTCCTCTCAATTCTTTTATTCAGAACTCTAGTTAAGATTTAGTTAAACTAATTGACAATAAAACTCTTTTTGAAGTCTAATGGAACTTCCCCTTTTTCATATATATATATATTACATACCAGTTTGTATAATCTATCGCTTCCTCACCTGCACTGTACAATAATTCTGCTGGTATCCCAGGAGTCTTTCTGCCATACAAATCTTTTAATGCTCTATTAAATTCAGATCTCAGTATTGTATCTCCTTTTTCACCCTCTTGGACTTTTCTTCTTCCTTTATAACACCAGTTTCTAATTCATTTCCTCCGTATAACTCTTAAAAATATTCCACCCTTCTACTGATTGATGTTTTCTTCATATTATAAATTGGTGGACCATCTTTGTTTAACACATTATTAAATTTCAATTTATATACCAAAAAATTCTGCTAGACTTTTCTGTATGCTCCATTTACTTTACCAATGATCATTTCTCTTTCCACTTCTGAACCCTTTTCTTTATCCACTCTTCTTTTGCTAATATGCACTTCTTGTTTATAGTATTTTTTAATTGTTGATAGTTCCTTTTATCTTCTTCATTACTAACATTCTTAGATTTTCTATGGTCATCCATTATCAGCTGCAATATATCCTCTGATATCCAAGGTTTTCTACCAGTTTTTATTGTTCCACCTAAGTTCACTTCTGCAAGAATTTCTTTTTTAAAATTTTCTTATTCTTCCTCTATATTTTCTTCCTTATCTTTTTTACTCAGGTTTCTTGTGATGTTCTCCTAAAAGACCTTCTTTACCTCCTGTTCCTCAAGCTTCTCTAAATTCCACCGTTCTATCTGGCACCTATTTCTCAGGTTTTCAAACCCAATCTGAATTTCATTATCTCTAAATTATTGCAATGTATGTCTGCTCCCGGATAAGCTTTGCATTTGACGAGTTGATTTCTAAATCTTTGTTTAACCATGATATAATCTATGTGATACCCTGCAGTATCGCCCAGCTTTCTTCATATGTATATTCTTCTATAATAATTTTTTAACTGAGTGTTGGCAATTACTAAATTATACTTAATGCAAAACTTAATAAATTGATGCCCTTTTTCATTCCTTTTGCCCAGCCTGTATTAACCGGCATCATTTCCTTTCTTGCCACTGTATCTGCTCACTGTTAGCGCCAGACTCGCTCCACGTGAGTGAAAGGTCAGTGACTCGCAGCGGATGTGGTGGGGGAACTACGCGGCTCGTCAGATCAAAACGTTCTTTACTTTCCGAATGACTTTTGTATATCATATTGATTCTCGTTTTTCACCCACCGGACTTATCTAGTGACTTATTATATGAATACGTCGTCACGAATCACTTGTTTCATAGCTGGATTTCGAAGTCGAAGTTTCTGAGATTCAAATTCTAATTAAAGTTTCGTTACATTTATCGGATTTGAATACAAGCCATCGGATATCGGTTTGCTTTGGTAGTTGGCTTTCATTAATACACACATCTCAGGAACGGTTTGCCTAAGTCTGTAGAACAGTACACATAATTTCCATATCATGCATATCATCCTAATCTCACCGGGCAACGGGCGGAAGTTTCTTATTGTTCTTTAGGTAAACAGATTGAAACGTACACATTAGGATCAATAATATATCGTTTTTGTTTATGTACAAAAAAGCTGTATCTATTCTATAACATCTATGTATACATCTCTCTACGTAGATCTCATATATTTACAGTAAGTTCTGATTTTTTTATCAATAATAGACATTGTGTTACAAACACATTTTTTTCTCCCTGTGCTTAATATAATATTGGTTATCAGAAATAAATAAAGATACCTCGTATCAACCTCCCTGGAGATTTAAACGGATCAATAACTCGATATTTAAATTAAAAGAGAAACAGCAAAGAATAACTTTGTAAAACATAAAATACAATATATATTTTTTTGTGACAGCTTATGGATACACTGTGAGTATTATGGAAATAGACATAGGGTATTGCTTAACCTAGGTTATCATCATAGGGTATTAGACTTAGGGTATAACTCATCTTCTGTGGATAGTTCCCTTTTTCTTTGCAGAGTTGCTAACCTAAATTTTACGCCGTAAATATAATTAAACAACCCTAATATTTCAAAGGTCAGTAGGATATATATATATACACGAGGTCTGTAAATAAAGTTATGAACTAATTTTTTTTAGCAGCTAAAGTGGCAACATTGTAAAATTACTAGTAAATAAATATATGGTTATAGGAACAGCCGATTTACATCAGGTATTAATATTTTTAGTCTATTGTGACCACATGAGACGTAAAAAAATTTTCGTGAAACGAGTTTTGTTGTGTGTTATAAAAATGAGTGATACTAATTTTATGAGCAACGTTGTGCAATCAATTTTTGTGTTAAACGCGGCGAGAATGCTACTGAATCTATTTAAAAATTGAAAAGGGCGAATAGAGATGACTCTCTTGTCACAAACCCAAGTTTTTAGGTGGTTTAAAGCATTTTCAGATGTCCAGTAATCTGTTACGGACGATCCACGCTCTGGAAGACTGTTAACGTCGAAAAGTGACGACAATGTTGAGCGAATCAGAGACTTGATACGGTACGACCGGCGATTAACTGTCAGAGTGATTGCAGAACAATTGAATTTTATCATACCATAATCCATCAAATTTTGACAAACGAATTAGACATGAAAAACGTTTGTACAAAATTGATTCAAAAAACCTCACTGTTGAATAGAAAAACAACAGGATGGAAGTTTGCCGTGATCTTCTAGTGCGAATTGAATTGAAGAGCGAGTTGATCCTGATTTTATAAAAAAAATATTATTACTGGTTATTAGTCTTGGATATTTGATCACCACTCAGAAACAGAACACCAGAGCAAGGAGTGGCATACTTCAAACTCACCACGTTCCAAAAAAGCAAAAATGACCAAATCAAAAATCAAAACCAGGCTAATTTGTTTCTTGGATTTTAATGTCATTGCCCATAAATAGTTTTTGCCAACAGGGGAAACTGTAAATCAGTATGTTTACAGAGAAATTCTTAAAAGACTGTGGAAAAGAGTTGCCCTAGAGAGACCAGCCATCAAAGAAAACTGGATGCTGCATCATGACAATGCATCTTGCCACATTGCACTCTCAATTAATGAGTTTTTGGCAAAGAAAAAAATTCCTGTAGTTCCTCAACCACCTTATTCACTTGATTTGAGTCCTTACGACTTTCTCCTGTACCCGACTTTAAAAAAAAACCTCAAAGGACACCATTTTGCAACAGTAGACAACATAAAAAAAAAAACATGTAACCGGCCATCTGAAGGATATTCCGGTTTCTGAGTTCCAACACTACTATAAAGAGTGGAAAAACCATTTGAAGTGTTGCGTGGCTTCCCAAACCATGCAACAATGGGGAATCTATGTTCATCAACAATCTAAGGTGATAGAGTACATGTATAATTTGATTGTAAATAAAAGGTTTTTCTGATCCAGTCTCATTACTTTATTTTCAGACCTTGTATGTAACATAAATTATGAAAATTTTGACAAATTTATGATTACTCAACTTTATTTTATAAAAATTAATCTTCGTTTTAATACATACAGTGTCTTAAATTAATCTATATCAAAATTTATAAAATATAATACATAGAATTACAACAGATTTATAAATAAAAAGAAATGAATGCATTGCATTAATAATTTTATAATTCATGATGTGTAAATTCAATTTTTAATTTACTATATTTTCCTTATTTAAAAAAAAGTCTACTTCAGCTCATAGAACAGGCCACTTCAATTTTATTTAATTGCACGTTAACCTTAGTTACAAATCTAATTGCAAAAGTATTACTGTATTGTTCACAACATCATTCAGTATCTGTAAATCAAAGAAATATTACAATAATAAAATAAAAATTTATTCCCAACATCAATATAGAAAAATTCAAAAATTTAAGTAAATACTCCCTCTAGGAATGATCAGAACTTGTAATGATGTGCGAATATGATGAGACCTATTTAGTATACTCAAATATCTATTGTATTGATGCCACCATGTTCTCCTACTGATGGATTACTTAAGGATTCCTGCCTACTTAGGGATTCTTGATGGAAGAACTGAGTATGGGTTCTTTTGAATTTGTGTTGATATGTTAAGGTTTGCTTTAAAACAGCACTCTTATTTACAGAGTCTTCAAAATATTGTTGATCTACTCGGTTGCTATTTCAATAAGAATTTAAGTTTTATTAGTAATTGTGTCATGTAATGTTATTTTTCTAGTTTAGTTGTAAGATTTTCATGTTGATTTTGATATTTGTATACATAAGATTTGTTTCAGTGAGGTTGATCAGTGAGGGTGAATGTGGATGCTGTTACAGAGTAGTTTTTTAATTAAAGTATTTCAAATAATAAGAATTGAGGGTTTTTTGAAAGGTTGCATTTAAAAAAAACAAAAAACAAATAACATGACAATATTTATATCATCTTTCTGATTTATTAAATTAGAAAATAAATTTGGTTCACTAGTTTGGAAATGATGAAGACACTGTTTCCAGTTTATTCCATAATAATTTAAGTAGCATTTTTGTCACCAGTACAACAAGGTTGCTTCTTAACACAACATTACTATATAGCAGCGTTTCTCACCCTTTCACTATTTACGATTCAATTTTCAATCATAATTCTCATCGCGTCCCCTCTCATACAATAACAATATATCGAATAATAATGTATTTTAAGTATTTTGACGTTAAAGCTACACTACGATCGTAATTACAAACCTTAAAAATATCAAGCATAAATGAATTTGTTGATATTTGGCAACAACGATCCGCTGCATTGACAAAACCAGGATTGATCCCTCTCTGTTGCTTTCTGTCTCACGTCCACCATACCGGACATTCTCGCGGCTTCGCAAGAGGTTCCGATCTGTCTCAAATTTTCTGGAACGTCTTTGCAAACTTGTATAAAGGTTCCACGTCGTTCAATCCCAGTCAGTCTCAGTCAAGTCGGAACTACTATCGTTATCGAATCTATCTTTTTTTTTTTTATTTTATTTTTTTTTCTTGAGGGCGAACAACGGCTAGAACGTTATTATCGCCCGGATTAAAAGCCTATTGGTAATAAACAAAAAATATTTTAAACGACTAAAACTAAAACAAAAAAATTAAATTAAAAAAAAGAACTACTTTTATTAAAACCTAACAACTAATATCACAAAAAATAAAATTAAAATTTTAGAAAATAAAAACTAAAACTAGATTAAAATAAAATAGAATAAAATAAAACTTAAAAATAAAGAATAAAAAAAAACTTAAAATAAAGCTAATATCACACGTAAAATATTTTAAAACTTAAAACTAATACATGTTAAAACTTACAACAAATATCACAGATAAAATAAAGATACACTTAAAATTAAAAATGTTAAACACAAGTTAAAACTAATATCACAGATAACATGAATACTTAAAATTAATACATGATAAATCTTAAAACTAATATCACAGTTCCAAGTTCTTTAAAAATCCTAAGGGGTGTAAAAGGCCCGTTAATGGAAAATCAATAAAGGCTATGTAACAGTTAAAAATCCGTAAGGGGTGTAAAAGGTCCCTTACCGGATAACAAAGAAAAAATATATGTCTTAAATTTTATAAAAAAATATTTGTACTTCGCAAAAATCTAAGAAGCCTATCTATTACTGTATTGTCATTTTTTTTAAAATATGGCGAATATTCTCAGGTAATTTAAATTTGTGACGTAAGGCCGCGTATCATATGTATCAACATACGACGCACAGTTAAGCGGCAGTCGCATCTTACGCACAATGGTGGATTCTCTCCTGACATAAGGTACCGTGGATAGCTCTCGTATGCCTTATCCGCAATCGACAGAGGACCACTTCCTCACGATGAATTTTTCTGCATGAGGAATCCCATCTCAACACAGAATCTTTAATATGCCTCAGTTTGTTATCAACTGTAGCAGTCCAACCATCTTGCCATTTGGCGCGAAGAGTGAGTTTTATGTAGTTTGTAAAGTCGCATGTAGTAACACGGGTGGTAAAAGATGGTTGACCACATGCGTTCTTGGCTGCGGAATCTGCGTGTTCATTTCCTGAAATCCCCACATGGCTGGGGATCCAGCAGAAACTCACTTGTGTGTTGTGATGGTTCAACTCAGCGATTGCGTTATAGATTTCTATGATGATAGGGTATTTTGATTAGAAGTTTTCTAGGGCTTGGAGGGCACTGTAGGAGTCGCTACAAATAAGAATATTTCGATAGATAGGGTTAATGATATTAAGAGCTTTATTTATTGCGTATAATTTAGCAGTAAATACACTTGTGATGCCGGGTAGACCAAACATATATGTTCTATCATTGACTGCAAATGCGCAACCTACAGTATCGCATTGCTTCGATCCATCAAGTGTACACTATTGCATCTGGATTTGTCTTGGAGAGGATATGTTGAAACATTTGGCGGAAGAATAGGTGGCGTTGATTGTTTACTATTAGTCGTTAGGTTAAATATGAAATTTAGAAGGTTGATTCTCTACGGAGGATGTGAGCACGGATATGTTGGAAAAATGGAAGTGGTGCCAACATT
This sequence comes from Zanna intricata, assembly GCA_010016005.3. NCBI lineage: Eukaryota > Metazoa > Arthropoda > Insecta > Hemiptera > Fulgoridae > Zanna > Zanna intricata. The sequence goes on from JAAAKQ030481553.1 coordinate 15,957, forward strand.
TATACGGAGCAGTAGACGACGGGTACGGACGCCTACAACAACAGTACAACGTGGGTGGTCTACATATTTGCCTAAATTAGGATTTCCAAGAACCGAGTTAAATGCAAGATGATTTGGCTGTCCTTTGAGACGGACAAAGTAGGATATTAAAAGTTGGTCCCGTCTGTCCCAAAGTGATGGCTCACCGGCAGTCAATAAGCAAGCCTACGACAGGGCTTGATTTAAAGGCTCCTGTGGCAAGCTGAAGGAAAGAATGATGTACAACATCCAGCATTTTAAGTACGGTATGACGCGCTGAAGAGTAGGCGACACAGCGTAATCTAAACGGGAACGAATTAAGGAAAAATAAAAGCTTATCATACTTGACCGATCGGCTCCCCAATTTGTGTTGCTGAGGACTCGAAGCATATCTAAAAGTTTAAAACATTTTAGTTTTAATTCTTTGATGTGTTTCACCCACGTAAGGCGGCTCTCGAAAACTGCTTCAAGGCGAGATGTTGTATTCTGTAGTAATCTCTCTGCTGTGGGTGTTGAATGGAACGCAATATATATAGCGAAATCAGCAAAAATAATGAACATGAAATTGGTGGTTGTACACATTTAGTAATGCTGTTGATGACTATAGAAAATAAGGTAGCACATAAAACACTTCCTTGAGGCACTCCATTTTCGAAAATGACGCTATCTGATAGAGAATCTTTAGAGATTCTCTATCAGATTAACATTCCGTGTTAGGGTTAGCCCTAACACGGAATGTTCGATCATTTAAGAATCCCTGAATAAATGCAAGCATATGGCCCTTGATTCCACATTCTTTAAGCGTGTTAAAAATACCACGTTGCCAGGCTGTATCAAACGCCTTTTTGATATCAAAAAAGACAGCGGTGAGGCGCTGGGGGAGAAGGAAAGCGTTTTGGATAGCTGATTCCAGTGACACTAAATGATCAATGGAAGACCGTCCTGTACAATGTTACGTCCAAACAATGTTAAAAATTGCGTCGGAATATGCACCAATGGTACTCGTTCAATGTCTGGAAGATTCCAAAATATACAAGCACTTGTGAAACAAAAATCTCCACAGTGTGTCTGGACACAATGCATGATCCACAGAGAAGCTCAGGATTCTAAAGAAATGAGTCCTGATCTGAATTTTGTGCTAACGACGTTCAGATATAAAAAAAATTGTACGTAGTAAACTATATTGTAAGCCTAAAATCAAGAATTTTTTCTGCATTTTATTAAGACATGGGTGCAGTACATTCAGCGTTAGTATTTTATTGCGAAGAAAGATGGTTATCATATAGGAAATTTTTGCATGTGTTTATGAATTAAGAAAGGAATCGTGGAGCCGAAAACTTACAAGGCTGAAGAACAACATGTGAAAGTTGTTTTTGTAACCATTGAAAATCATTTAACCGTGCTGGAAAAGAATTTAAAAATACATTTTTTTGCTGCCGACAATTTGATAAGTTACGAGTGGGTTAGGGATCCATTTCAAAATATTCCCGAAGGGCTCTCAACTGTCGAAGAAGAAATCTTCATAGACTTCACGGCAAGTGGCGAAATTAAAAGTCAATTTCATAATAAATCACTTTTTGAACTTTGGTGGAGGTGGATGTGGATAAGATTTCTGCACTGAAAATAAGAGTATTTTATATACAATTACCATTTTCAACATCCTATCTTTACGAAACCGAATTTTCTGTGGTGGGCTGCTTTGAAGACAAAATACAGATCTCATCTAAGTATAGAAAAATAATTCACAGTGTCTATTTCTAATATTAAACCTTCCTTCGAAAAACTTTTCTCTGCGATACAGGCCCAAACGAGTCACTAATAACACAGATAGACAAAAAAAAAATATTTTATTTTTCCCTAAGTGTGATACCATTCCCTGAATTGCTTTTTTCGTACAATACAGATCTGTAAATACAATTTTTCTATCACCCTTAGTTTTAAATAAATTACGCTTAAAAATAAATTAAGGAAAAACATATAATTTGCAAAATTTTTAATTTTGTATGGCTCAGAGCTGTGTTAAATAATTTTGCTGATGCTTTTCTTTTATAAGTAGCCTCAGGCATATCCCGAATTAATGTCTAACAGTAATCGGCTAGGATGTTAGTATTCCATTTCCGTTTATAGCGTTTTTCAATTACCGAAATGTCTTGGTGGAAACGTTCACCGTGTTCGTCACTTCGTCCAGGAAAAATCCAGATGTGAGTGGAAGAAATGTATTTTCCAAGACATATTACATTCCATAACTCTGTATGAAATAAGAAGTTGATTAACAATATCGAGGTAATCTTTGGATTTTTGTTTGCCGAGATGTTTGCAAACGTCTTTAAATGAAGTCCAAGCTGCACTTTTTACATTATCTAACATCGAGCGAGTTAAATACATCTTCTTTGGCCAATTCTCTCTTACTCGAGGACGAACAAATATTCCTTCTTTAATTTTTTCTTCACTTACATTCGGAAATTTTTTCCTGATCTAGAATAATCTGGGACTGACCTTCTTCACTGCTTTTACAACATTTTTCAGTTGTCCTAGCTTGATATGGAGGGGGTAAAATTTTTTTTGAATTCAACTAAGGGCTCATGAATACTATTTTCCCATTTGGAGTTAGGTTGTCCCGTTTCTTCCACTCTTTGGTATCACAATGTTTACCCCTGGCACGGCTGTCCCATTTGCGAAGAAAACACACGTACTTAGTAGAGCCTAACTGCATGCCCAACAAAATAGCTATAACTTTCAAATCACCACATATGTTCCAGCTATGTTTTTTATAATTTATTTTTTCAAGAATGTCTTTCATCACATCGTGCGTCTCTTTCAAATTAATACTATAAGCGATCAGTATCCAAGCGTGTTTGTTACTGTTATGTAGTAGAACCGTTTGTAAACTATACATTTACGTTTGTAAACTATTGGACGAATCTGTGAAAAGGCGCCGCGTCCTCAGGTTTATCAACTTGTCTTAAGTGCAAAATAAGCTCATCAGTATCTCTGCAACAAAACAAATTGTTTTCATCAATAAAGTACTGAGAAAGTTGTTTTTACGGCTTCGAAAGCCCGAAATTTTTGTATTATTTGAAGTAAACTCCAACCTTGCAGTTTTGATCCTAATAGTTAAGTTTTTTTGATAAATTTAAATCCCTAACCAAGTCATTTAATTCACCTTATGATATAAGATATGGCTTATCGAAGATAATTCAAAATCAAAGTCTTATTGTCTTCTTCAGTACTGCCTGATTGTTCATCTCTGCTTTCAAAAACCTACATTCATAGGTGGCTCAGGAACCGGAATAATATCACTGTGAGGTACAGGCCTGATTGCCGATTGCAATGAAGGATATTTTACAGTATTTTTAGATTTTTCAGAAATTTGTTAAACACTTGTTAAACAAAAGTAACAATCAGTTACATGATTCTTTGGTTCACGCCAAACCACAAGTACACAAAACTGTAAATCCTTCCGTATACCTTTCAGCCATCCTCTTAAATATACAGAACAATTAATACTCTTAAATATACAGAACAATTAGTGCATACTATATGAGAAACCCGCGTCTCATCCTGATCACCAATTTTACACTGAAATTACAAATGGTATACTTTTTTAATTAAAGGTGTAATGTTTTTTTTTATTTGATTTTACGGTAAACTCACCAAATCTTTAGACATTGCATTATGACACTGCATTATGACATCGCATTATTACAAACTTAAGAAAGCAATAAGAATGAACAAAATTAATTCATTCCTAAATCCAGTGCTTAATATACACAACAAAGCTGTGTTTTCAGCTACATGTTTTAACATAAATACACAGACATAAATAATCTTGTGCATAAAGGCTCACTCTTCAGTACTAAATATCATGTCATAATATGTGACTATGCAATTATTTAATTCTTTGTCTAGTATTGTTTATTTATAGTTTACAAATTATGCAACAAAGTTAAACAATAAAAGATGAGCTAACAAATTAGAATACAGGAGCTTAAAGCAAACTATACGTTGAAAAATGAAAAAAAAAAAAATCCTTTAATTAAAATTTAAAAATTTTTCAAAAATGATGGGTGGTAGAAAGATTCTGATTTCATATTCGTTTTCAGCATCAAAAAAAGATTAAATCATGTATCGTATGTTAGGAAGCAAAAATTATGCTTATCAATGTAATTATAAAACTTGGTTTTCAATTGGAACTGATAAATTAATTATTGAATACATTGTGCAATACTATAATTCCCATTTATAAGAGTATTATATAATTGTAAATGTGTATTTTATTATTTATTATGTCATAATGTATTTTGTTTTGTTTTCCTTTCAGTAAATTAATACATTTTTTTAATAATATTTTCTTTTCGTTATGTTCGCGCCTCCCCCTTTTAAAGTTATCACGCCCCCATAGTGGGGACACAATTCAGAAACACTGGCGAATAGCGGAAATATTCTTGACCTTTATTCAGTAATTCAAATAAGGGAGCTAACTTTTCTATTGCTTGATACAAATCTAGATAATAACTTTCATTTAAATTAGCTTCATATATTATTGAATTAGTGAAATGAAATTTAAATCTTATTTATATCTTACGGGAAGTAAGCTCATCGCTTAATTATTAACTCAAGGTAAATTTGGCTGGAAAATTTCTATCTTAAATATCGGAGTTTCAAGTTAGATTTTCGAGGTAATTATTTAATTTCAATTACGATCATCTAATTTTAAGTAAATAATCAAGACGTAGAAGAATTTGATAATAGCTGTCTTACACCTAAAATACAATTTTGATATGAAATCACATTAACACTAATCCATTTATTGAAATATAAGTAAGTCAATTTATAAGTATGCTCTTTGATTTTGAAGCATATTAATTATTAAAATATTATTCAATTCATATGCAATTGCATTGTGTCATTAAACGTAAAAAAATCTTTCCTTGAAATTTCAAAATTTTTTTGCCGATCATATAAAATGGATTCAATATTATATGTTTATTGTTTGTTTTATTTAAAAAATTTAAATTATTATCACAAAACAATAAAATATTATATTCCTGAATATTAAAAATATTACAATAAAATATGCCAGTTTTAAAATATTTTTTAATCGGTACATTTCTTTATCAATGGCTTAATTAAATATTTTAAAATAAAATAATTATTTATTACCTTAATTATTATGCCACTATTTATGAAAAAGCTAAATCTACCGCAAATTTTAAACGGTACAGTATTTAGTTGACTGATTAATAAATACATCTGTAACAAAATATAAAAAGAAGACATTAAATATATGATTAAAAATTATATAGCAAAAAATATTTTAATCTCTAATTGCCAAATTATATTCACACATTTACATTTAGACACACACTCTCTTTTTCCTTTTGCCGAATGGATTTAATACAGTTACGTGGATATAATAACAGTACCTCGTTATGTAATTCTTCATCCATAAATACTGTGTTCACTTTCAGCAAATCTTTTATCATTTCTCGAACCTAAAAAGAAACAGAACGCAGATGTTATGTAAAAATTTTTACCATATTATTAACTGATTATCAGGTAAAAATGACTCTTAGAAAGCTATAAACAGGTATAGATGTTTTTATAGTGAAATAGCATTATCTCTTGTAAAAACTGGATAAATAAATTAAAAAATGAAGTAAAAAGAAATTAATTTAATAAAAATTAACTAATTAAATTATTCTAATTCACAAGTGTTATGATCCCAATTATATATATATGTGTTTCATAAAATATCTCTCAAAGTGATCACCATTAGTTTTCACTTCGACTAGACGTTTAAAAAAACGTAAAAGGAATTATAATACTAATTCAAGGAAGAATATTAATGAAAACTGAAACTACATAACATCATCTTTCTAGAGCGGGAAATTCGTTCTTGTGATGGTTTACTTGCTTCGATGAACCCAGAACGGTAATGAAAATTTAAAAGTGTACAGCAAATTGGCGTTGTCTGTTCAATAAGAGATTGTGCCTTTTTCATAATAACTCTTCCACATGTTATACAAAACACGGGAAATGTTACAACGATAGAAGATTTTCGGTTATGTTCGTAAAATCCAGCAATGGAGATGTATAATATTTCCAAGAAATCAGAGATTAAAAACAGTTTTGAATGTAAAACGCGGATTTAAAACGTTAATCGCTGAATTTTTGAAATTCAAAATTATTTTGAATTTCAAAAAACAAATGAATATTTGATCACTCTGGTAATTCAGTGAAATTTGGAAAAAATCTGTTCCTAATAGTTTTATTTTAACACGAGGGTCGACCACAAAGTAACCGCCGTTTACGCGTAGCGGGAGAAGTAGTTGGGGTAGCGCCGCCATTATGACATCAGTGTGTGCA
>JAAAKQ030481575.1:0-11598 GCA_010016005.3 Zanna intricata
ATTATATTAATATATAATATATGTTAATATATTTATGTGTAGTATATGTATTTATGTGTAGTTATGTTAATATATTATTATGTTTTATATTAACATATTATGTATATAAACATAAACATATTATGTTTTTATTAAAAATAAAAACATAAAATTACGGTTTTAATTTTTGTTCGTAAATTTAAAAGTTAATATTAGGAAAAAACAAGTTATATAAGATAAATCAGTTGCCGTTTAAAAAAAACCGTTAAATCAGTTGCCGTTTAAAAAGTTATTTTGTGCGAATATTTTGGAGATAGTCTATTCCTACGCAAATTGGTTAACTGTCCAGTCTTAGAAAACACTCTTTCTGAAGGAACTGATGTTGCAGGTTTACAGACCTTGATGTTGCAAGTATTTTAACTTTATCTCATATAATTCAGGTAATGAATTTTTATGCGATTCCCAAAATTCCAAAAGGTTTTTTTTTTGTTCAGATGTGGTAATTCCAAATACTGTCGTATTTGCAATATTCCGGTTGTTCCAGGGATCATTGTTGTTTGCAGTTTACATAATTTTTTTTTTCAAATAAATTTCAAAGACCGTTGTTAGGATCTGTTATGTCTGAGATTCTATGATTTTCATTTAACGGCAGAGTATCAACGTCCATTCAGCTTGAATTAATTAAATTTGTAACCTCATTTTTTATCCATTTTTGGGGATATTCTGCATTTTCAAATGAGGTTTTTTTAAATCTCGATCAACAAAAGTAGCTTTGACTACCAATCTATTTATTATCTTCCAAATGATCAATCCTTCTCCCAATAACTTCAAGTAAATCTTTTTTTAAATTAACTCCAACATTTGTTTTTTGGAATTAAAAGATTTAATGTATGTTGCAAGTCTCTTACAAGATAACACTAAATGCATTGTCGGATAATTTTCTCCTGATAACTCGATAATCATTTGCTGAACAGGCTCTAAAACTTTTAATTCAATCGGTGACTATTATCCATTCTAAGGCATCCAAATATTGAGGAGCTTTTGGAATTTCAGATATAGTAACGGACAATGGATCTTTTACTTCCAATAGTCTTACCAGCATCACTAAAATAGAATTCCACTTAGTAGAGACATCCTGTTTAATTTTTAATACCTCTTTTCCCATGTTCATTAGTTTATTCCTTAATTTGATAGTTGCCTTAACACTTTGTTTAAAATGTGAAACAAGATACCTGCATTTTTTCAATAAATCTGAGAACCCATTTCTCTTTTTAATAGCATCTTACACAGATAAATTAACGGTGTGAGCCACACATTTAAATTTGGTAAATTTAAATGTTCATTAATCGTATTTTTTACACTACATCTATTATCTGAACTATTGTCATTATTTTGTCCGTGATATTCCATTCTTCGAACATTGTTTTTGAAATAGAGCAAACTGCCATTCCCGTATGAGCAACTAATATTTCGCGAGTCGCGAGTACAATTGAATGCAGTTTGTTACTGTGTATAAAATGACTAGTCATTATAAAAACGATTTATTGTCATCGGTCGACCAAATATCGGTAGTTACTAAAATATGGCTTATTGAGTTTAACATATTTTTAATTTTTTCCGATATTTTAGAGTAAATTTGTGGTAGCATTGTACATGATAAATGTTTCTTATTAGATGGCGTATACATGGTTGCAGTTTTCATTTATATTCTAGAAAACCAGGATTGTCAACCGATGATAAATGTTGGAAATCAGTAGCTACCATTTTAATGATGCTTCTATCAATCGCAGGTTTTTCTATTATAGATAATTATTTGTCAAAACGTCAAAATCAACGTAGTTGTTTTTTAGGCGGAGTTTACTTTATTAAATGAAATTTTACTACCTGGTGTTTCGGCTGATGACGTGAAGAAACAGGATTTGGTACTGTGTGTTGGTGAGGTTGATTAATTGATGAAATAGAAATTTCAGAAATGTTTCCTCTTTCGTTATTTTTATTACTACCTAATTCTTCATTTAATTGTAAAGAATGTTTCCGTTTTAAGTATTAGGTTTTTCGTATTGCCGAAAAATTGTTAAGGTTTTTTTTCAAATTTTACAAGAAACACATTTTTTTTGTCTTCATTTTTGGTAAAAATCGTCCAAACGATTAATGATTTCACCCCTGGTTTCATAATTCTACTCTATAAACAAATACAACTAAATTTAAAAGTTTCTAAACGGCTAAATTATAAACGAAAAATAACGGAACTCAATAAAACCAAAGTTTAACGAAATAGTCTCAAAATTAATAAATTCTGTTACGTAATAACTCCTATAATAATAAAATAAAATAAAACTTTCGTAGACTAAATCCAAAAACTAAAGAAACAGAGCTCAAAAACGCTAATATTAACACTGACTGAAACAGTAACAAATAACACCACACGAATTAACGCAAGACTTAAAAACAAAAAATAAACACATCAAAATATTAGTGACTGATTGAGAATGAGATAATAATTCAAATAAAACCACTGCATTTGCAAAAAAATAATTTTTAGGGAGGGATTACTTTTGGTGCCAGAAGCCAATAGTCACAACTTATGAAAAGAGCCATTAGTAACAGCTGTTCCAAGTGTATTAGTAACTAATAATATTATTCACTGTTTGTGCTAATGAAAAAAAAATTATTATTTCATATTGTTATTAATTATTCATACTTCAAATGACTCATTCGATTATTTTATGTCATTCGATTACTAATAGTATCTTGATTATTAAAATTATTTGATTTTGTCCCTGACTAGAGAAGGGAATCGAAAATCTATAATTTACGAAGACAAGAAAAACAGCATTAATTTCATAAGGTCTTTTAAAACTGTAGGTAATCATTATTGTGGCAGTAAATTAGCCATTGTCTGTACATCTCGTCTGAATTAAATGAAAACAAGATTTTTTTTTTTTGTTTAACCTCCGGAACCACCGTTAAGATATATCTTCAGAGGATGAGATGAACGAATTGTAGCGTGTGTGAAAAATGTCATGCCTGACCGGGATTCGAACCCGGGACCTCCGGATGAAAGAAAACAATATGTGGCAGTATTACAATGCCCAGATAACTGAGTAAATCTGAAAGTAAAGTCTTCATACTGCAGACAAGTATTTAGAAATAAGTTTAATATTGGCTTTGGAAGCGCTCAGAGTGATGCATGTTTAACCTGTGTTTTTCTCTACGAAGGGATAAAGCGGGAAAAAATGAGGTTAAAAAACAAGTATTTTCATGCTTGAAAAACGAGTTCACAAATTAAAATCAAACGCCTTTTTCAAATATTTGAAAGAAAAATGTGATGATCTTCTAATAATTACTTTTAATTGCCAGAAAAATCAAGTTTTTCCCAGTGTTCCTGACCAGTCAGCTTATTATTCAAGACAACTGTATAAATACAACACTTGTATTTACTGTAGTACTTCGGGATTCAACAAATAAACGGCTAAAAGAAAATGTTTACTTATATCACTGGGACGAAAGTGAACATCACAAAGGCTCAACAAAGAAGTTTGGCAATTTGTCACTGTTTAACGACATTAACATTCCTGTGATTATGAAAGTCATTCGCCTTGCGGCTAACGATTGTGGGGGAAAAATAAAAATGATTCTGTCATGCAAACGTTCATTTATGGCTAAACCAAAATGCTCCAAGTCACATGGAAAAAATTGAGTACATGTTTCCAGTAGTAGGCCACACTTTCCTGCCATCGGACCGGGTCCTTGGCCATATAGAGAGAAAAAAATTCCAACTATTATAAGTCTTAGAACAAACACTAAATCTTTTTTCAGAGTGTGGGAAAGTAATTTCACTGGGTGGAATAAATTTTGTTTGGAAGGCAAGTGTTAGCGATATTAAGACCACCTAGCCAGTAGCCGATTAATTCATTTAATACCTGCAAAAGTTTTTTTTTTTAATGTAATAAACGAAAAGATAATATTGCATAACCAGATACATCCTCTTTTTCAAATCAAAAGCAGATAGATCCAGAGTATAATCTGAATTATAGGAAAATTATAAGTAAATCTAATTAGAAGACAAGCTTCAAGGGATCCGTAATTCTGTTTGTAAATACTTTGATATGATACCCATCTTACAACGGAATTTCACATTTTTATCTATGGTTTAAAAGTAGATACACATTTTTTACTTTTTGAAAATTTTAAAAGGTGTGACGTGTATCTGGTTATAAAACCAACGACTCATTTAAATTTAAAACAAAAAAGAGATGAAGTCTTATCCAAACCGATTTATCTTTGCCATGTTGATCCAAACATTTCATTAATTAAAATTTTATTTGGTTATAGATCGGGCACCAATGAAAATAAGTACCACATATGATATATCGTTGAAAAGCTCTCAATCAGGGGTTATTACTGCATTTAAAAGTTAAAATCCAAATTTGTTTTGGGAGTTTGCGCCTTTTTGGACACTTTTGGTTCAGTCGATTGCAATCAAAGGGAAAGGTGCACAACTAGATGTTACAACAGTCCTAAATCCAAAATTTCAACCTACGACTAATCATTTTTGAGTTATGCGAGATACGTACGTAACTAATACGTTACTAGTAAAAAGTGTATTTTCCGAAAACGTGTTTGTGTGTTACAAGTTATTTTTTTTATAAAAACCTAAGTAAAATAGACTACTTTTATTCAATTTCTTAGATCAAAAACCATAAGAAAACACCAAAATTATTCCTCGATTTGTACCCCAAGAATTTTAGTACGATTTAATTTCAAAGAGGGAACAGAAAGCAAGACTAAATGTTTCGCGAGCCTAAACTCTCTTAAACAAATCGTTTTCTGACCTATGTTTATATGAGCTTTTTTTCCTATTTTTGGCTGTAGAATCATTTTCCGAGAGATTGCCGTGCAATTTAGAATTGTCTGTGCGTGCGTGCGTGAATGTATGTGTGGTACGCGGCAGACGCGTGTGTGTTATCAGTTAAACATAATATAAAATAATTTTATATCATCTATTTAAAGACATCGGAGCAGCATATGAAAATGAATTGAAGGAAGATACAATGAAAATGATAAAACTTGTAGCTGAAACTACTGAGTTGCGGATGAAAAAGAAAATGGATGCTCAGTTTGATGCAGCTGTGCAGAAGATACAATCTGCTGAAAAGGAAAAATATCTAGACTTACTTAAACAACAGATTGAAGAATCTGAAAAGATTATAGAGGTATGTTGCACAAATTGATAATTTTCTTAGTTTGTTGTGCGAGTGCAAATTCTCTGTTAATAGTGTATATTGGAAATTATTATTTTTCTAGTATAAGTTTCTTGTTAAAAAAACGTAATTTAAGTAATTTTTTGGAAGTATTTATTAAACACCTCTACAAAGCCTGGCCCAAAGCCACATTATGATGGGTCTTTTAATGGAAAAAATGGGTTTTAAAAGAGAAAAATTAAAAACAGATCCATAAAATTCATGTGGGTTTGTTTTTTACTTTTTTACCTTTTGTAACATTCTAAAAATAATAAAATAATAAAAATCAACTACAATGGGGAGATTTTTGTTAAGTTTGTTGATATACATGTATAGTAACATTATTTGATGGAATAGGGAAAAATATTGTAGAAAAAAATCAGCGACACTCAACTAAAACCACATCTAATTTTCAGTCTGTTATAAACTTCATTGAATAAAAGATAGTTAAGATGAGGTGATTTTGTCTGAAACTGTGCAACAATTAAAATCTTTGAGATTTCTGTCCAGATCATAGAAAAACAACTATTGATGAACTGATTAATACCTTCTTTTGGTTATCTAGAAAAAAGAAATAGAAGACTTATTAGATAAGTGAATAATGATGTGGAACATCTGAGACAAACATTCCAGTTGACCTCCATGGTAGAATATCTTTGGCTTTTAGTAGTATACCAGGTTTTTATTTAAAAGGCCTTGAGCTTTGAATCTCATCTAATATGGTATTTTTCACAGTGAAAAAATGTTCCTTCCCTATCCCTATGCAAAATCTTTAAGTTTATGAGGTAAATTAATCATAAAAAAAAGCTCCTGAATAGAGATTGTTAAATTTAGATGACTAATTTTAAAATAACAGCCTTATTTTTATTGAGAAATATCTCTGAAGAACTGATGAATTTTCAAAATACCATTGACTTTACACGAGTGTCATGTTCATTTTTTCAGTTATTATTCATACATAATTTTGTTATGGATTTCATTTTCATTATTTATATGTGTTATTTGTATCTCAAACAAAATCTGAATTTTTTTATTTATCTGATCAAACTTAAAAATTGGGAAAAAATATTTTTATTAATATTGGGTGAAAACAAAAATCCAGCTTGAAAGCTGGATTTTTCATTTTAGGAATAAACTGTCCAGAAGTATTTCTGTTGGGGTATCACAATAAGCAAAGACAACAGTTTCTTGTCTAATAGCAATGATGAATGCAGCAACCTTCCAATATCTTCAATTAATAATTTTGTCTTTTCAAGTTGTACAACAGATGAATACCACATCTGCAAAGTCTTATGTGAGACCCAGTACGAAGAAGTCCTACAAAAATAAAGAAACTAAGACCTATCAACTGCAGAGGCTGGTCTTGTTGCAGGAATTTGAACTGCAGAAAATTCAATTAGAGAAAGAGAAGAAAGAATTGGAGAAACTAAGTAAAAATTACACTGAAATAAAACATAGACTGACATTACCTTAGACGTTTATTTGTATGAAATTTTAAAATAAAATCATAAAAAAGCTGTATGTATTATATCCTTTTTCTTTTCCCTTCAAAAAGATAATAGAATAAATAAATTAATAAAAAATAAAACATAGAATTGTAGGCTAGTATAATTTACAATGGTCTGGTTATGTACATGGTTAGTATCCTAGCTGTTGTCACCATGCTGTCCACGAGTATAGCTAGGCTCTGTATCTTTACAATATGTATTCTAAATAAATTTAAATACAACATGCAATAAATAAAATTAATATGATAAAATGTTAAATTATAGACAGTGACAATACATAAATTAAATAAAATTTAACTTATCCTGCCACTTCTGTTCCTCACAACATTTTCTCACATCGTTTTCATGTATCTCTCTGTCAACTTCTTTGTGGAACTGATCTTTCTCTCCTTCTCCATCTTCTTCCAAGTCCTCAAAACCAAATAAGCCTTTGAGGTATTTGGCGATATTGTGAAGCACATCATAGCTTATATTAAAGATAGTGAGCTGCTATTAGTGATACTTGCACGCAGTTACCAGGGGTTAGGAACCTCTGTTCAAGTTGACAAAACACTCATTCTATTACAATTTTTTCTTTAACTTCTCTGCCAGTTAAATCAATGCTGAATGACCCCTTTAGGTTTCTTGAATGGTGTGATCAGCTATGGAGATATATTACAGACAGAGTCAAATGAACAGCTATTCAGAGCTAGAAAACAACAGTTGTGTCATATAGAGAGATTATGTCCTGAATTTCACTCCTTCATATTCTTGCATAAAATCCAGCCACTAGGCGCTAATGTTCATAAACCTTTACTTTGCATCACACATCAGCTGAACAATTTACACTGGCATAACCCTTGCGATTAATATATTTTCCTTAAACACTGATGGTTTTTTTTTTATTTGTGGATGCAATCTAATAAACAAACAGTTTGTCAATGATAGCCAAATAGCTCTTTCAGTAATGTGACCCATAAAGTTGTTAATAGTTTTTTATACACTGGTAATTGATCTACTCCAAAATCTTTTGCCATTCCACTCTGAAATCCAGGATCAACAGTAAAATGTAAAAATATTTCTATGTGATTTCTCAGGGTTAGTGCTTTCCCAGAGTTTCATCACCATATGGTATAAATTCTGAAGTTAGAAAACTAATACTTACAGTCTTGAAATGCATCAGTTTCTTCTTTCTCTATATGTTTTCCCTCCCTCACATCACGGACATTGCCATGTTGAAAACCGAAGATTGAAGACTACTGAAAAAGTGGCAAAGACTGAATACTAATGAAAAAGTGGATGGTAACTGATCTCAGACTCCGAAATAATAAAGTCATAACTACACTTAAGCAGTGTTATGTTAATGTTAATTTATTCACACAAAAGTGAAGTTATAACTACCTTCCTGGAAAAATGAAGTTGCAATTATAAGGGTAGTTGTAACTTATTTTTATTCACATCAGAGATAGTTGAGACTTAGAAATACTGTAGTGGTAGTATCAAATTCTTTTTATCCATTTTACCTAGTATGTCATGAACTTAATTAAAAAAAAAAATGTATTAATACTAAATGATAAATGATATTACAGATTAAATATTTGTTAATATTGAGTGTGACATAAAGAATTACGCTATAGCTTATAAACCTCTAAATAATAGAAAAAGATGTTTAGGGAATAAAAATAAAAATTGAAAAGCAAGAAAGCACTCAAAATGTTTATAGACAAAGTTAAATCTAAAACTAGAAGGTCATTTTGATTTTAACCAGAACATGGACTGATTAACTGTTGTGAAAATTATAACATTAAATGTGACAATTACACAACATATATACAGTTATATAAATGGCAAAAATAATAGATACAACCAATAAAAATATTTTTTAGATCACATGATTCCTGTAAAACAAAATGAAAAAATCAGGAGTTACATAGATATTGTTTTAACTAAACAAACCTCAAGCAATTTGATAATACCTTTTCAAGAGAAATACTTTCAGAAAAGTATCATTTTATCTTAATCTATGAAAAGCCTTTGACATGGTTTAGTACACTTAAATTAGTAGTTAGGCAGTGAAAACTTACATGGTAACATCAGATTGTGGGATAGAATCATGCAATCGGTAGAAAATTTTCTTACTTTACACGTCCCACAGGTGTTATAGTACTTTTTCTAATATTTATTAATTTCCTGTATAAACAGAAATTTAAAAGGTTAAACAATATTATTTTTGAATATCACAGGTTTGGTCTGTAAGTCTAATTGATTGAAGTGTTAAATGATATATATTCTAATCTATGACATTTGAGGCAGGTGGTTTATATTTAATAGGTTATTTTTAAATGCTGATCAAACTTAAGGTATCAACTTTGCACTGATTAACTCTACCAAATTTTTCAATGTAATTCATAACCATAAGACATCATATGAAAATAAAAAAATATATATATAATTTGACTGTCATTCACAGGAGTTATGGTATAAAATATTCTAGACTATTAATTAACTGCATGTTATCCTTGGAGAGTCCACATTAAATGTACTAAAATGTATTCTTACTCTTTTTTTAAAATATTTACTTTGTTAGCTGAGTAGTATTATTTTAAATATTTATTTTGGGTTTGTTTATTTAATATTTTATCATGGTCTTTCATGATAGAGAAGTGCAGTTATAATGAATAAGAGACTATAATAAATGTTCATAGAGATTTATTATGCTGGTCTACTAATCACAAGTACATAAAAATCTTTCCCATACTTTTTACTTTGAAAGTGCTTGCCAAGTATTTAGGTGCTAGCCATGTTTTGTAAAAATCAGTAAAAGTAACAGTATAAACCACAGACTATGTAACAAGTAATTATAGCACAAGATGTGCTTCTAAATCTTTAGACTGGTCATATCAAATTTCACTTATTTTCAAATATTTTTTGCATTTGTGTACCAAAAATTTTTAATGTACTCAATATATTAAAAATCAGCTAAATCATATAATTATTTTAAAAAAGATGCTGAGATATTACATTTTAGCACAATCAACAAACAATATGAAAAATTCTTTTAAAATCATGAGATAAGATAAAAAGTTTGATTATATGTGTATTTAAATTATGATTATTAAATTTGCTTTCTGTCATTCTCAATGTTTTGTCCATTTGTTCGCACTCTTTAGAATTGTAGATCTTGTTTTGTTGCCTAGGCTTGAAACTATTCAAGCCTAGGCAACATATACACTAGTATATCAAGTTGCTTTTTTTTTTTAATATCTTTATAGTATTTATTTTTTTATTTTTGTTAGCCTGTCATAATAATGAAATATTTAATTTAGCAAGTTATTCTTTTAAGTAAGTAAAGGCAATATTCAGATTTTAGTTTAAGACCGATCTCTGACTCACAGGAATGTATTAATGTGTTCTTAGTAGATTTAACTTTAATTTAAAATTAACATTTATGAAAGGGGTGAAATTTACATTGCATTTTTTATTCTACTAGTATATATAAGTTTGTATAACATTAAGTTAGAATAGTTCTATAAATCAGAAGTTGCAAAAAGTTAAATGATTTTTTATTTTAAATTTAAATATTTTAAATTAAAAAGAGAAATTCCATATTTTTTCATTTAGAATCATGAAATTTGTTCAAGAGGATGATCTTTATAAAATAGTAAGTTGGTATGATTGACGATTAATTTAAAACATCCTATGTCGAATAATCATAACATTGTCATCATCATTACACTACTCTACATATGATATGTATTTGAAACAAGTAGATTTTAAATGTTACTATGGCACACCTTCAGTAATATTTGTGAAATCCAAAAATTATCATAAGATTGGATTAACTCTTATTATTATTTATATCTTTTGGCTTGTAAATATCATCAGATATATAAATACACATTTTTGTTTATTTAATTTAAATGTCTTCTTGTGTTCCATTTATATTCATTCTCTTACTTTTTAAAAAATATTTTTCTGTATGTTTAATCTCTTTACAGTCTGCTTAATTTACTTTTTTCTGTTTTTTATAGTCTTTTATAATCCCTTAGCTTTGTATTTTTTTTGTGTCATTCTTTCTCATTTACTGAGCAAATTTTGTTTAGTTTTATAACTTGTTTTTTAACAAAGTTAAATAATTGTTTTTAACTGAATACTAATTTTTATTCAAATGCTAGTGACAATCCTGGAATTGGAAAGCTACAGAAAAAAAAATAAAAGCTATTCTTTAACTTCTCCTAAATAAGTACTGTTGATAAAATGATCAAATTTCACCAATATTTTCACAATGTCCTCACTAGCAGACTCATTTTGGCAGTAGAGGAAATGAAGGCTTTAATCAATTATGGCTGTGACTGCACAGTTTAAATTTCACTTTTACCTACTATTTTACTTTTTATCTGAGGTCAGGTGATCCAGAATTCGATATCAGAATATTAAATTCCGATAGTAGAACATCTTGCTGTCT
This sequence comes from Zanna intricata, assembly GCA_010016005.3. Lineage (NCBI taxonomy): Eukaryota > Metazoa > Arthropoda > Insecta > Hemiptera > Fulgoridae > Zanna > Zanna intricata. Next base: position 11,175 of record JAAAKQ030481575.1, read on the forward strand.
TGCAAACATTCCTTTAAAGTAAGTTTATTTTTTTAATTCAGGCTTTGAAATTTTTTTTATAATCTACAAAATCTGAAATTGACAATATGATCAAACTTTTTAATTCTGTTTAACTGTATGTTAACTTCCTGTGGCTGCGCTCAAGTTCCACAGCCATTAAAGTACATAGTAGATATATATATATATAAATTTCAGTAATTAGAAATAAGACTGCATGTTTTCTAGCTTTTTAGGTATGTGTGTCAAAAGAACGTGCTCATAAGAACGTACATTTTTAATTGATGTGGGTATCTTTCCTATTGTACTGTATCAGGCTTTTGATTACATTCAGTAAATTGGACTTTTTTCCTGCTTATCATTCATATTTTATACCCATCCTAAATAGTTTACAGTCTACAGTTTCTTTCTGGAACCATATGATTGG
>JAAAKQ030481586.1:0-20797 GCA_010016005.3 Zanna intricata
TCTGCGGTAAAAATTTATTTAGGTTTTCATTTTGCAGAAGACAACGGGTAGTTTAAAACTAAAACTAATTTCTTACCTTTTCTTTGAGTATATAAACGAACCGTAAACAAAACGAGAGAGATCGTTACGGTTGTTCGAGAATAGAAGAAAAGAAAAGGTTCGACGAGGAAAATCGAACCTTCAGAATAGACGTAAAGAAATGTAACGTATCTGTATGTTTAGACCCGCTCGACAATAATTCGATTACGCAGCGACGAATCTGAAGAAAGCTTAAACTAGCAAAGTTACAATCCACATGAATTAAGATTTTAGAACGGACGTCGAACGGCATACGAGATCTGTTAAGAGACGAGATAGTAAATCTTCAAATTTCTCGTTCTTTAATCGAAGAGAGAAGCATTTTAGGAGAAAAGATATACGTACCTTAAGGCATGTAGACGTCTTATCAACTCCTTACTCGATCTAGAAACGGAACGTAAACAATTAAATCCTTCCCGTTTGATGTAAACCTTCTAATGGAACGTTAAAAACTTTGTTTAGTTCGGATCGAAGGAAAATGTTCGATATCACGGATGATTTTGTATGTAAATACCATCCCGCGTTTCAAGGCGAACGTAGAGATTTAAATTTTTTTTAATGTGATTTTGACGAATTTCTTTTATAGATAAATGGGAAATTATAACCGTCTAAAGTTGTTCATAGATTCCGACAGTCGATTAAGGATTAAATCCTATTAATAATCGTGCGATGAGTGAAGAGGATCACCATAGAAAACAACTCCAAAATCCTGAACGGGAGCTGTCGACTGTAAGCATACCGAAATCGTTAAAAAAAATGGCATTATCGATTTGTATGATTAACGGTAACCGAAATCATGCTAGACATCTTACTCCAGCGTACGTCGCTTCGGAGCGGCGATATCGAGTATCAACCGTAAATATACAGTACCGAGCGTCACTTTCTAAAATGATAAACAGAAATTACTTTCCGATGATTAATGCAAGTAATTATTTTAGGTAGCAGCAGATCCGTATACGTTATCAACCGATATTTTGTTTCCTCTTGATTTCTGAACACAACAATTATATTTAATAAAATATGTTTTGTAAAATAAAAGTTAACGATTTAACCACGACATATTTTTGTGTGCAGTTTTAATGTACCAGTTCATCAACCATAAAATTTTTTCAAAAATTCGCACGAATTTTAAATAATGTTTCATTTTTAATAGAGTCCTTCGAGAGAAATCACTTCTGCTTTTAAAAAAGTAATATAATATTTATTTTTTATCTAAAAACATCTTTATATACTGTGGTGCTGTGGGTTCTTAATAACGGTGCCTCGAATACGACCCGTACAGAGTACATTTTCAAAAAAATAAATAAAGAAAAATGTAGAAACATCGTCATATCGGATTTGTCGCTTCGCTAAAGTCTATTGAAATAAAAAAATGCCGGAAAAAAATTTTGAAAGTCTTATAGATATTTTCTTTACTAAAAACAAAAAAATATTGCTTTTTATTCCAATTATGTAAAAACAAAAAGCTCGTTTGCTGAGCCGGCTATGCAAATTCGATCCCCGCTGAAAGCTCGTGAATAATTATGAGTCGTGAATATTACGTATTCTCGTTCTGATGAAGAGGGATTTAAATCTAAAATTGCTTAGTACAGAGATCACCGCTACGATACGATGCGTCAGCCCGTCGAATTTACGCCGCCGAGCGGGGGAAAAGTCCGAATCGTTATGGATTCTATCTTTCTTTAGAAGGAACGAAGGGACGTACGATGCAAATAACGACAAAATTTGTGCGGCTTATTACGATGTACATAATTTGCACCGGAGTCGGTCGGAATTTGAACAGACCTCGAATACCGAGAAGGGTCTTGTACGGGGTGCTAATTTGTGGAAGGGTCATTCTAGGGCCGCAATATACACAGCGAGTCCGGTGAGATACATTGTAACGCGCGGAGGCATCATTTCGTCCGTCCCTAACGAAACCCCGACTCACCGGACAGAAACAATTTATCATCAAGTGAGCCTGGACGTAATTTTTTCCTTCAACCACTATTTAAAAAAAAAAACCATTAAAAAGAAACTACACATGTACCGCGTATTCAGTCGTCATTTTATTCAACTGATATCCGTGTTGACTTTTAAATGTCGTTCTTCAAAACGTCGTACGCACGATTAAAGTTGTGAACTTATAAAAAGACCCCTAACAATAATACAAAGTTACATTTAAGGGAAAAATACACAGAATGACGGGGACTTCAACATATACTACAGAAAATAATCAACGTTATTCTAGCGAAGATATAAAACGAAAGAGGCGAGAGTTGCCCTGCGAAGAACAGCAAACCGATCTATGAACAGAAAACTGAAAAACTAAATTCATTTTATTAAAACTTTTCTGTAACGATATAATAATATTTTTAATAGAATTTTATTTTCCTTGTGCTTTAACTGTACGTAAACCATCCTGAAAGTCGTTACATAATTTACATATTTTAATTCTTTTAGATAAAAAGTTTTTCCAGATCGTCAACAAGTTTACGTATTTCCAAAAGGTTCCAGAACGAATTATTGGATTTTTTTTGTATTCGATTTAAATTAATAGTGCTCGGTTAGGCCTTTTGATAACAGGCACTTTAGGCTCTGTTGTTTCGCTGGCAGAATCGACCGCTCTGCGGTCGATTCTGCCGGCGAAACGTATTAATAGAGCGAGTCCTAAGGGTATTCAGGAATCGGATCGGATTCCTGAATACCCTTTTCGGATGAAACGATTTAATACAGGTAAAAGATGGATCAAGGTGGAAACGATCGAGAGATAGTACATCAGGAGATGAAGATTTTGGGTGTCAGTCTTATTGACATTCAGCTCATCTACTACCATTTAGTAAATGATCTACTTCGATTAGAAGAAGAAAACCTCGACAATCAAAAAAAGCAAACTCGGCGCCGACTTTATACCAGTGCTGACCACACCTGTTGTGGTCATCTTTTAACCGCCGTCGACCTCCTTAAACTTTTCGTAATATTCGTTATTTTGTGTGTTTCCTACATCCAGAATTTTAATTTTTTCAAATTCTTTTGAAATTTTTTATCTCACTTAACACAGACAGTGATCGTAGCACGATTCTCTACTTCCATCGACAAAATAATTTGTTTAAAAAAAGATAATCCCGACGTACAGCACATAAAAGGGTATTGAACAAAAAATAAACCGTTCGACTTTTAATACCTAATTTCTTTCATCCGATACAAATCGCTAGTAATATGTTCTGAGTTACAATATATGACAATCCATTCCTAAATCTCCTGAAGAAATTGTTCATAATAAATCCGATTGTCACCGAAGAATTTAATATGCAGGTTGTGAACTCTATGTATGGAACTTTAGGAACCGGTGATCCAATAATTGAAGCGAATTAAAATGCATAAAAAATATGTTATTAATCTTCAAATAAGTGTGAAAACTAGTAAGTAATTGAATCAATTTACGATATGGAACTATCGTCAATGAAGAACATAGAGCGCGGGTGCGCTCCTGTGTGTTGTTCGCACGCCCATGTCTGCGCTCACACATATATACACATAATTATACTTTACTAGATCTTCAAAGACCTGCAGCAACATACAAATGATATTAGATGTTTAAATACATTACTACAGTTACAAAAAGATGTATACGTGGTGATAAAAATAAGGTAAAAAGCAGAATACAGTAGAATATTTATAAAAAAAATAAATAAATAAACTAAACTCAAAATGTATAATAAAATAAAGAAAAGCCTAAGAAAAATTTGAATTTCAACACCGACTAATGTGCTTTTAAAAAACGTAAAATCCAAAAAATATATACACACACCGAAGAAACGTATAGCAGTGAAAACCGTGTAGCGACGTTTGTTGTACCAATACCTGGGAGTAACACGTAACACTCATTAGAACGGATATCTTTGAAATGAGCATGTCGAAATCAAATTTAGGCAGCCTAAAATTGAGGCTTTTACCCAGTTAAATTATCGTTATTAATTATTATTATTAACTGTAAAATTATTAAAACATAGCCATGAAATCCCTCCCGTATTCCTTCGTATCAGCCGATATAAACGCTGATGAAACGGCTTGACTCGATGATCCCGTCAATCCTAAGATTTTTAAAGAAAAGAAACATATATGCATATTACTATTAGTTATTACTGGTTTTCATTATGCAAACGTTCTTTAACGAAACTATCGGAGTAAATTTTAACAAAACACAAAAAACAATTAAATTATAACCGTTTTTATTTTTGGGATAAAATAAAACTTAAAAAAAAGAAGATTTTAAAATCATTATTTACGTAAGTTTGCCGGAATAGGGGAATGCGTGTCTGCTTCGGATCGCGCTAAATTGTCGTTCCGTATGATGGTTCCCACGACCCCCCTTTAAATCGCTTCCACACCCCATCCGTCCACCGAGTTGTGTGCGTGTTTTGCGGCTCGTGTTACAACGGTTATTTTGGGGCGTGCTATTCGACTTCTGCTAATGGACAACGTAAACAAACAACCATCCGGTCAAATAGTGTAGCGCTGGGAAATATAAAATAAACTGCGGTAAATTTACGGCGAAACCGATAAAATTTCCAAATGATTTTTAGCTTTTTAATATAAATTTGAATTTTACTATTACAAAGCTGTTCTAACGAACGAGAAAAAATAATGGTTTTTAAGTTTTTAATTCATATCAATTACATTCATATAAAAGAAAAGTTTTCGTGAAGTGCTCAACGCGACGCAAGATATGATCTATTACACAAAAATCACCCATCGAGTTACGACACCACACAGTCTTAAAAAATACTTTGATGAATGAACATGTAAATATTTTAAAAATTTCATCTTTATCCATCTCAGTCTGTAAACCTTTAAAATTGACATTTTAATAAAGAAACTGATATTTTTTCTCTTTATGCAGCATGTTATGATAATAATCTAACAAGAAATTTTATATTATCGATCGAATAGCGATGGATAAAGGCCACTATATTTGTAAATATATTAGTAATTTTAGTATCGATAATATTAATATTTCTTCGTAAACTTTTATTTACGAGAAAGACACCATATATCAGAAAGTCATCTTTATAGAGGCGTACAATAACCAGCTTCTCCCAGTTGTACAACCCCATCTACCCATGATAAGCTTTTTGAGAAAGAATTCATAAAAACAGTTAAATCACATGCAAGCAAAGCCCAGTACTTTAAAATTTTACTTTAAAATAAAGCCATAAAATAAATTTTACTTAAAATTCTTACCTTAAAATTTTTTGCTTTGAAATTCATTCAAACTGAAAAAAAAAATCATAAAAATTCCGAGTGTAACTGAGGGCAACTTTTAAAAATAAAATATTTAATAAAGACTGCTGACAATTATAATGACAAACATATATTTTTCTGTAACATGCAATCAGAGTGAAAAATATTCATAAAAAGAAAATAGCTATCGACAAGAAGGACTTTCTTCGGAACTCCGGAAAAAATTTTCAGGTAACTTTCCGAGCGTTTTAATGGTGATCGAGTAAAGTCATTAAACTGATTGGACACATTTTTTTAGGTAAACTCTGTATATATAGGAAGAAAACTTAAAACTATTATGGTAATTTATACCGAAATAAAGCCTAGTGACACAAAATCACGAAAAAATGCTCAGTACGCAGGCACTTATCGAAAAGTAGTAGTCTATAGAGAACCAGGAGGTTCCCTAATCGCGAATAGTGATGTCCGATTCAAAATCGGACGAACGTTTAACGAGTGTTGTGAATCGTATCCGTAGAAAAAAAAGATACGGCTTAAGTAGATCTACACTGATTTAACTGTGAGTGCCAAATTCTTATAGATCTTGAGTTCCACCTTTTTTAATGCCGCTCTAATTTTATTATTCTTTTAAAATTATATGATTTTTCGGCTTTGTATTTCTTAAAATTATTCGGTTCTGCTAGTCGTACATTTCAAACTTCGTTTATAACGCTACTACATTAAAGAAATATTGCGTTAAAATAGGGTTACGACTACCTAAAAAAGGTTTAGTAGCAGTCACAGGTAATTATTGAGATTGCATCTTACGGTCAGTTTGATTAATCCGACTCTTAATGGATCCGGAACGGTAAGCTAGCCGCTCACACGTACGACACCAATCGTACCCGTCGATTCGGTAAAATTTCATACGTGCGGATATCATTTATGAAACCGGTGAATTGTCAATCATCAGTTGTCGTTTCGATGAACGGTTTCCGACACCCGCACTATATTACAGCGTTTCTGAGTTTATTCGCATCACCATGTCACGCAGAAAGAAAAATCTGCGAATACCGACGAAGATGCGACATCTCACGCCCCCTAAATCCGTTTTTACAAGTATCTGTAATTGACGTGTAACCGATCCTTTAAGGAAATATTATACGATTAGAAACTATATATGTAACGTACATCTAAATATGTAACCTCTTACCTACTACTGTCAACATTTCACGATCTAGAATTCATCCGGTGAGCTTGTATTTCCATTTACCGATGCCAGTTAATGAAAACGCCAAACCAGTCTTCATCGAACACAGACTGGGTTATTGGTGATTAAAGGGAAGGTATAAACGTTGAAGTTCTCTGTTTCTAGTCCTCTCCTCATTTATTATCAAATCCGAAGTTAAGCAGTTTAGAATCAGCAATTCATAGATTTAAAGTCATAAGTAGCCTACATCATTACGCTGTTACTAAAATCATACGGTCTAAATATATAGCTAGCGGGTTTTCAGTTTGAAATTTACGTTTTCTTTTATTTAAACATATTTTTAAATAAGCTAATACAGTAATAAAGTCGATATAAAAGATTTTCCAACTCGCTAGACCACTATTTAAAATATGACAGTCACCGTTCACGCTCAAATGAACTTGGCATACGATCCAAAAATCTGATGAAAAATTATAATAAACAAATCTTGCGGTCGTGACGGTGAAAGAGCTAGAAGAAATTTTGTAGGCAGTAAATTAATCTAAATATAGAAAAAGTTGTCAAACCGTAGTGTATATTTCACGAACCGGAAGTCACCTAGAACGTGCCAGTAACGTCTGTAATCGGATAAAACTTAAACAAATCAATCGACTAAATCCATTAAAAATAGTTTTTCTGTAGAACTCGGTAAAACGTGTTCGGTTGCTTAGGAATATGTATTTGAAGATGAATTGATAATTATCTTTTTTGTTACCGATAAAATACCGAAGGGAAATTTCGAATGAAGTAATTCATTCTTCGAAATTTCATCGATGATTTTAAAGGATGTGAAATCGTTAGTATATATAGTACTTAATTTACACATAATAATAGTTATTTATTTTTGTATCTTCGATCCCACACGATGCAATAATTCACCGATAGGCGCAGAGATGTTGCTGATAACCTTTATGATATGTCCTACAATAATAGAAGCTTTCTGGGAACAGTTTAAATTTCATTAATTATAGTACAATTTCTTTAGTCTTCTTTTTGTTTTTTACCTAATTGAAAATTTAGTTAAGTTTTCCTAAATCTATATGTTTTAATTTTGATAAGCAAAACGTTTACATTTCGAATTTTTATTTCTTTTATCGGAAAAAGAAAAATTACATGACTCGTTCACAGATATTATTGAATTGTTATAAGGCTGTTTTAATGTGCATTGTTTTTTGTTTTGTTTTTCCAGAACAAGATTTCTTAGCCGTACAGATTAAAAACGGGGAGATGTAATATCTTTTTTAATAATCCTATTACAGTTATTATTTATTTATGATACTATACATCAATGAGATTCGTTCTTCGCTGGGCACCCTTTGTCCCCCCACTATTTCTCAGCGTTAAAATATTGTCAATATTGACGATATGATTTTATTTATTTTAGCTTTATTTATAATCGCTTTTGTTTATAATTTTTTCAAGGTAAAGATTTGGTTTCAAAACCGGCGAATGAAATGGAGGAATTCGAAGGAACGTGAATTGCTGGCTAGCGGAGGCAGTCGTGAACAGACTCTACCGAACAAAAACAATCCTCACCCAGATTTGAGCGATCTAGAAACCGACAGAAATAAAGGGGACCCTATGCTCGAAGAAGAAGATGAACATCATGAGGACGACGAAGAAGAAGAAGAAGAGATTAATGTTACGTGACCCCACGAGGAATAACAGGTAACAATAAAACCCACCGTTGATTCTAGAATAATCATTCCTTAATTTTATGAATAAAATATCTTCAGTTTATTTATCTCGTTTACCACACGGCGCGCGATGCGTTAAGTTTTTTTAAATCATTATAAAATCAATGAATCTACACTCACTCGTTTTAGCGTTAACGTTTATAATTTTAAAGAGTAAAATAATATAATTTTTATTTTGTATTCTAAAATCGTGTTATCTCCGAGATAGAAAAATTAAATATGATATACTGGAAGTCTCCATGCGTCTTTCGCAGCTGCGATAGGCCGTAGGCAGCCAAGTCCCTCGCTATTTAGCGAGTATACCTGAAACTCGAAGTAAACTCGGATTCGCCGACAGAACGAGTCGCCAATCGGATTCCGGTCGGGAGAAAGTACCGAGAAGTTCTTTCCATCAAAATACTACCGATCCGATTTGGACTCGAAATGTCGATTACCCGTACGAAAGGCACAGAATCCTTCGCCTGCCACGACACTCATAGAGAACATCTGTAAATAATACACTTACTATTATGAACAAATATTTCACATTTATTTCAAGTAACCCGCGATAAAAGAAATGAATTTAATCTTACTTTTAATTTAAATAATATATTACGTAATCGAACGGAAGAGAAATCTCTATATTTTATTCTGAAAATTTTTTAGCGATAACGGCGATCGTGAATACTTTTTTCTTCTTTTTTTTTTTTTAAACGACGATGAAGGAATGCACTGACGCACACCCTGTATAATTTACAAAATATTATTATAGAAATACGGTCCAGCATACAAGTCAGTTTGTTGCAAGAAGTCAAAATCAGGAATCTCAACGATTATATCATTCGTGATGACAAGGCCAGCTTTCCTGATCTTTAAATTCCACTTCGTTGAAATATTACACATTATGTCCTCACCTAAGCAAGTAAATGTCTGGTCAATTATATCCTGTCCGTTGTCGTATCGTTATTTTTACATCTAACATGTCACATAAAAATCAATATAATAATCCTTATTACTAAACACATTAACACTGCTGCCCCTGCCGCATCAGTCGGGTGCCCACAACACCATCGTTAATACTTAGAAATAATTTTATTTACGTATTGATACACCGAAGTAGATATTTTGGGAATTCAATTAACCACACTTCTCAGGAGTGGTCGACCTGAGAATGTACAAGACTACACTTCATTCACATTCATTACACATCATCCTCATTCATTCTCTGAAGGAGAATGAATGAGGATCGGAACTACCTTACGGTAGTTCCGGAGGCTGAACAGATAAAGAGAGATATTTTGGAACTGCGAGTTTATTGAGTAATCCGTCACAAATATGAAACATATGTAGCGATAAGAGTAAAATAACAAACTGTTTATGAACGTAAACAAATACAAAAAAATACGTTAACAAACGTATAAGATAAATTATTCTGAAAGGACAGACTGCGAGTAACGGAAATGATGACGGCTAAAAACTGAATTGCTTAAACCCAGCTTATGGTGGCCGTTATACCATTTTGCGAATTCGCAATATTTTGGCAACCCTATCTCTTACGCAAACGCACTAAAAAATTTATCTGTAGCTTAATGGAAATTCATTCGTCAAGACCTTTTTATCATCCCGTTGTTACTCGATAAGCCTACGGCAAGGGAGATTGCTGTTGAGGTATCTTACTCTGATACTAAATGTCGACCGCGGCATTTGTATCCGGGGCATCCCGACCGAGGCCTGGCTGATACCGAGATATATAATCAATACGAGGTCAATAAGATGACTCCTGGTAAAGCCCCTCAGAGCTAGGAACGGGAGGGGTGGTGTGGCGACCGGAATTGTCACTTGGTGAGTGTCTTCCCCTATGGGGGTTGGGATGTTACTCGATAAAGTTATTAAATACTGCAAACCTTTCTTAAAACACTATTTGATAAAAAAAATACCCAAAATATTTAAAATTTTTTTAACGGTGTCCACTTTTTAATTGACCTTAAAAAATATTTTAAAATATCAGAAAACTACAAAAACTTTAGAAATAACGAGGTACCTTTTAACGTAATTTACAATAAATCCTGCATTTTTTTCTTTAAAGAGATTGAAAATCTTAAAGGTAAGAAGATCTAATGATAAATAAAATCAATTTTTTATCATTTTGGAAAGAGGGTCTCTTCAAAGACAAACCTTTTTTCCTGACTACTAAGATTACACAATATATTCGAGAACGCGATGTAGTGGAGACATGTGTCCTCACCCATCATCAGATTTTCTTCAATAAACAACAATAATAATATAGTGTTCAAAGGGTGATGCAACCTGACGGGAAAATTAGTAATTTCAATAGTTGTTGAAAGTGGCCTCCATTAACTGATTCATATAATTGAATTGACTACGACGTTGCATACTTGTAAATATATGTTGTAACGTTTGTTAAGGAATTACAACGACATGTCGTTCAATTCGCTCTGCAATTCGGGAATGGTATGAAGATGAGTTAAAATTAAACTATTCATTCGTATTTAAACATTTTTAAGGAATACGCTTCGCGAACCTAATATAGTTCTCGAAGTAGCATCTTTTATAGAACGTAAATGATTTTAATTATTCATTATGTTGTATCTTATTTTTTATAATTATACAAGCATATTAAGAACCAATGCCGAAAATATTATGGTGATATGATATGACCACTCTAAAAATCGGCTTAGCTGTTCTCTAAATAACAAGCACCCAGGACGGCGTTTACTAATGAAAACATGACGTGAAGCAGTTTCCATCGCTTTCTTTAGCGAGCCAATTCGAAAACGCATTATTCAGTTTTGAGTTCAAGTGACATGCCTTCACCCCTGACTGATCGCACAGTAAACATCATACTCTCATAGACTACGAATCTGACTAGTGCCTCTTATATCTCGAGTGTTTTGCATGCGTCCCAACTGTACGAATGTCTAGAAAAGGTGGAGTAAAGAACAAACTAATGTACCCCTTTAGTTGAGAAAAGAGAAATCAGTAGGGCATCTGATCGTAGGGAAAATGACGAATAAGATAAAATTATTAAATAGTAACTGATGATAATAATTTTATAGTTTGAAAAATAACAATTAAATATTATCGATTATTTATTAGCTGCCATAATCGAAACGGTCGTAACGTGTGACATAGGTCAAGCGCTCAGAAGCGATAAGTATCTCACTCAGAACATAATAAGGAAAGTATTCGAAAATCGAAGCGGTTTCCCGTTGTCTTCGTCCCTGTTCTGAATTACTGCATATAATCATCCCGATTTCGACCGAATTCAGCTGAAATTGTGTTCTAAAAGAAACTCTCAATCCGTTCACGGCAGAGACTGGTGGGGGCAGAGTATTCACCATTCCTGTCCGAGAAATGGATTCTATGTTTCTTGAGCAACGGTCGTTTTACAGGATTCAAAACCAGGAAAGGTAGTGTAAAAAAAAAAATTACAAATACCCTTTCCGTCCAGAATCCATAATTTACGCTGTCTTTCCTCAGTAGGGAAACATTGCTTTTCACTTATTAACGACAACAAAAAGTAACTTAAATCAATAATACGAAATATATAGAGAAGCATAATAAATGGTCTTTTTTTACAAACTATTTTTTTTAGTAATTTTGGTTGATCGTTCTCACAGAGATGTTTTATTCCCTCGTACGATAAAGTTTATCTGGAAAAGTTATAAAAATTTATTCTTGTGCATTACATACACGACCGACGACCATGTTTGCTGAAGAGAACCTCTTAAGTATTTTTCACCAGTATGTAACCTGTACGTACTGGAGCCTTTATATGATTAAAATAAGAAAAGAAACAATACCTAATGAAAAATACGTTTCTTAGGCCGTTTTAAATGTAATACATTATAAATTAATTACTCTGTTCCGTTTATTGTAATTATAAGATCGATCTAACGATACAGTGTACAGAACGCAAGATACAATGTACTCATAAAAGCCAAGACTTGACCGGCACACCCGCACTTTTAATCATTTTAATAAGCATATTTTAATAAAAATAGAGTCGGTAGAGAAAACATTTAAAAAAATCGAACGAGGAGATAAAGAAGTAAATCGGTAATAGTTTGTCTTCTAATAAAGGAATTAACAGGAGGCCAACATGTGTTGCTGCAGGACTCACGAGTCGCCCGGCCACCCTTCCACAATAAAAGCCAATAAGTCCGCGTCGGCTATAGATCTCCCCTTCCCACTTCTCACCGCTTAAATTTCCTCTTAAAGTCATGAATTATACGATGCCCCTTTCCTTCAGGCTACCCCTCCTCTAAAACAATATGGTGCGCTCCGCGCTGATGACTATGAAATAATGAAACTAAATTTGCATGTTCAATCCCCTTCATAACCTCCAAAACGCGAAATACGGGCGTACAGCTGCTGCAAGGTCCGTCGCCATTTTTATTAGTTCTTTACCCGCCGCCGAGAGCGAAACAAGCCGGGACCAGGGGGAGGAGGCGTACGTCATTTCTTACTTACTCCAATTCATTCTTAATTCTTAATTTTAATAATGTACTCGAAGCAGATGACGCGCGCGTCATGCGGTAGTCCCTTCTTCTCGAAATCGAATGTAGCCTAAGCGGACCCCCAACGTTCGACTGTCACATCAATTTTACAGGATTAATTTATTTATAATTAAATCAATAGGTCACAATCGCGATAAATTTTATCGAATATCACGACTTGGTACAACATATTTTATACACTGTAATTTAAATAAAATAGTTTAATTACTTAACCTGAAATGTAAGAGTACGATTCTGTGTTGCGAAGTACAATTCCGTCCAACGGGACACAAAGAAGAAAACGTTCAGATAATTCTAACTAAATTTTCCGAAAATTTTTCAGATCATCTTTTAGACAAATTTCATGTAACGATATCCCAAAATGAAATCTTTTATGCTTAATTTGTTTATTAGCAGATCGAGATTGAAAAAGATGATAGGAATAATAAAAAAATAAATAATCTAGCAAATCGAGAAATATTGTACTATTTTACCTAGATTTGAATTATTATTATTATTATTCACAGCGAGATTGCTAGTGTATTCTACAATCACCCTACGATTCTCACCATATGTTGAGTTAGCAATCCAGTCTCAGGATTAAACAAACCAGTGCTTGTTTAGATACGTTTGTTCAGATACGTCCTATCTGAACATTCAGGAATGTACTGTGATGTGGTCTACCTACCCTAGATGTTATTCTAAGTATATGGGCCGTGGCGTTCAACACCATTTCTTAAATTCTCTCGAAAACCTGCTTCCCGAGGAATTTCAACTTTAACTGTAGATCTAGTGAAATTCTTCCAAGTGGCGATAATCGGCGCGATCTCCACCTTAAGTCTCCACATTCTGTTTACCTTTATTCACAGGTCTTCATATTTGAGCTTCTTCCCGCTTGCTAGACTGATATCAAACGATATTACGACATCAATAAGAAGGCAACTCTTTCCGGAAAATTTTTAATGATCAAATCCGGCCTAGTGTCCGGTTAGTGTGTATAGATAATTCGTACATAATGAGTTTGAGTTAGCTCGCTGCTTACTACTGTTTGCGGTCGATGCATGTGCAATTTCTCAGCTTGGTTGAGTATTCCCAGGCCTTTACACACTGAGAAGTGTATATAATCACAAACCTTATTATGTCTAGATATTCATGCTTAGCAAGTTGCAGGCATCCTGTAATTATGTTATCAATAGTCTCTCTTGTTGAGTCATACAGCTTCTTTCTTTTTCTCTTTAATCTCCGGAACTACCATAAGATATTATTATTTCAGAGGATGAATGAGGATTATATATATGAATGTGAATGAAGTAGTCTTGTACAATCTCAGGTTGACTACTCCTGAGAAGTGTAGTTAATTGAAACCCAACCACCAAAGAGAACCAGTATCCACGATCTAGTATTCAAATCCGTATAAAAGTAACTGCTTTTACTGGGAATTCAACCTTTGAATTCTCGACTTCGAAATCAGCTGATTTGCGATGTCGCGTTAACCACTAGACCAGCCGGGTGGGAAAGTCATACAATCTGCATCTGTTGTATATTCTTATTTTTAAAACGAAATTTTTGTTGTTCCTTCTTCTCTGGGTCTGGTTCTGATCGCTAATTTCAGGGCCTCCGTTTTCCCTTTAAAATTCCCTCTCGTAAGCCATGCGCAAATCTCGTTTTCATCTATCTTCGGTACATTCTCCCTTATTAAATATCTTCCATGCAGTTTCTTCTCTTTCCACTTCTTCCTCGGGAGTCTTGGCGTTAGCTCTTTCATATATTTACGCTTTAGAGTGTCTTTAGCTTTCTTATTTTTAGTTTTGACCTAAACCTGTTATCAGCTAATCGAAAAGGTTCTACCCTATTTTTCTCTTAATGCTATGTACACATGGAAGGTCTCCGGTGATCCATAGCTTAAATTTTTCTCTCTTGGCCTGATGCAAAATCACTATACTTAATAGCAATTTGAAGCTTCGGCATGCATTAAACGAGATAGTGCAATGATTAGCCAACCTGATTAGTTCTCCGGTCTTATCATTAACAGGTAATTTTGTGATCTCCATAAGCACAGAATACTCCAAGCTTTTGGATCATTGCTTCCCGTATCAGGTTACAAAACTCTGGATTTACAAATTGAATATGGACTTACGAGGACAATTTCCTGTTGCAAAGAAGGGGTTGATGCTGATCTATTAGGGTTTTAATGGATTTCTGATTGGTTTTTTTGGCTGTGCGCGTTGCAATTTTTTATTCGTAGCCTATTCGCTATGTCTTTTTGATCTTCCGGATTTGTATTTCTAATTCTCGCTTCTTTCCAGATATCGCCGTTGGTTTGATAACTTTCTAGTGTCCATATTGAGCATGCTATCCGGGTTGCAGTGATGCCATAATTCGTACACCTTAGCCTCACTTATGGTATGTTTGGAATAACAGTTGAAAATATGATTTCTATTATATCATTCTCGGTCGAAGGAATCTTAATAGCTACATTAATATGATATTTTATATTCCTTTGGTTATTTATAGGAAGAGCTGGTCCCAGGCTACCTTTGACCTCAGTTTCACCAACCTCTTTCCTTCGGATCATAGAACGTATAATCGGTCCGGTTCTTGTGATTCCGTAGGGTTGAAACCTGCTACTAGCATCAACCAGCTCAAATCCCAGCAATACATTATGGCGGTTCCTAAGGGAGCCAGCCCGCAAGCCCCTCCATTTCCGACTTCGAGAATGTAATTCATATTTTATTATGAAAGAATTGGGTATGCACGATAAATTCTTGCAAGCAGAACAGCCTTGATATTCGGCCCTCCCCAATCTAGGAAACAGGTGCCAACCAAAGCGCCGCCCGCTACGGAACAGACACGGCTGAATAATTGGGACAAGGCCGTTTTGGTCTGCAGATGTCATTAGTTAACTTTCCATCTACCCTGCATATTTGTAGGGATTTTCTCTATTCGTAACCTGGGGACGAACCAGATTATAGATGGAAAATTCTAACAGATTTTTTTTTATATGGGGCATCAACTACTATGGTCATTAGCCCTGGTTCCAAGCTAAAAATATTTCCCATCCTGATCAACAATAGCGGCCAAGTCGGAAGACCAGTCTTGAAAAATACATCATCCTGAAAAGAGACATCATAAATCATTAAAACCTCAAAAGAACACACAAGATGACAAGGGTGTAATCCTTACCACTTGAAAAAAATCTATTTCTAAACAAATGTTGTCAAAACTATCAAAACTGGTGCAAAGGGCACCTTTTTTCGTCCCTGCCCCCTGGGTTGGACCTACACTGAAGTATTGCGCAAACCAGGGAGTGACCGTTACCTCTAACGGACCTCCCCACCTACCGGCTGTAGATCCAACATGGCAGGTCGGCCCGCCAGATCTGGATCTTCTCTGTGTCTGCCTCTAACTTCCAGGGTGATGTGAACTGGATTCGACTATATCATTCCCGGGCTCAACCCTTCCGCCTATCTCGGTCTTGTATTCCCCTGTGCCCACTGAAATGGGGAATACCCATAAATGTACCCCCCACCGGTTCGGGTCTTTTCCCCTCTAGAATTATTTTTCAGGTGATCAGCCAATCCCTATATTCTTCTTCTTTGGAAGTATTGATTTCTCTTATCATTTTCTCAATTGACTGCCACTTTTCTGTACTTTCCAACATTTTCTTAATGATATTCTCTGGTGTGATTTTCAACTGGTTTTATCTTCTCTTCTGTTCAGTCTATCTTGGGCATTCAAAAAAAGTATGATGCGCCGTGGCCGTTTCCCCACAATACACACATTCGGAGAATTCTTTTCTCTTGAACTTGAACAAGTTGAGTTAAAGTCTCCGTTACCGGAGAGGAGCTGCGCCACGTAATAATCCGCGTTCCCATATCCCCTCCCCAGCCACGGGCCGATCTCGGGGATGAGTCGTCATGTCCAGTTTCCCGATAATGCTCTATCCCAATAGTCCTGCCATTCTTGCAATACAAGATTACTTGCTTCTTTACTGTACATGCCTTCATATTTCCTTTTAAGCTCTTTTGCTTATAGCAATATCGGTGGCACTTCTGCCATTAAATTTGCTGCATCCATAGATATTGTAAGATACGCAGCCGTGATTTTTAAGTTCATTCTTCTCTGAATCGGATTTAGTTTTTTAATTTTTCTCTGGGTATTGAGTGTTTCAAAGAAGACTGGGACAGCGTAAAGAATAACTGATGTTGCTGCACTCATAAGTTTTATCTTCGCTGCACAGGGCCCCCATCTGGCTCCTAACGAGTTGACTATTCTCTCCGTCTTACTGGACACTTCTGGAAGGTGGTGTGTGCACCGTCCGTTTTGAACAAACCATACTGCTTTTTTTTATTGTGGCTGATGATCCAGGTTAATTTCATTTACTCTGACTTTAATCTTACGGGTCTTTCTTCTCCCTATAATCGCTTCCGCCTGTGTTTTGTGTGATGCTAAATGTAAGTCTTTATTTCCAAACCAAGTGCTGATACTTCTAACCGCTCTGTTAGCCTTGTTCTCTACTTTATTTTCTGAGATGCCATCCACAAGCAATGCAGGGTCGTCCGCATATGCTATTAATGTAATCTCCTTCTGGAACTCCAACCTCAACACCCCGTCAAACACGAGGTTTCACAAAATAAATTTTTCAGTAGCTTAGAAAACACAAAAAAAGCATTTAAAAAAAATCAGTCGCCTTGGCATTAAATATATTTCATATATTTATCGCCTTGGTTTTCCCTTAGATCATTCTTTTTATCTCTTTTCTCCATCCTCCTGATAGCCTCCATCTCTGAAGATAGGGTATCTGAGATACCATCCGATAGTGTTGGAGAGGCTGCCCTGCTGCAGGTATCGGACGACACCGGCTCATGCAAAGGAATGTCTTTTTCAGATGTTTCTCTAATACGTTTATGTACAGTATTTACTTTTAGTTGTATCTTGACAGGTCTTAAAACTTCCTTTGAAGAGGGAGATTTCAATTTTTTATCTAAGATTTTCTCAGTCATAGGTGGCAGGCTTGGCGCAAGGTTTGAGAGCAGCTCCTTGGTGCTTGCATTAATCCTTGGTGCAGAAGAGGTAGCAGTTGCTTCTGCATACGAGGCCAAGCTGTTCGGTTGCTGACAATTTTCCTAGCCTCAGGATAGCTGACCTTTTGCAATATCTTCACTTTCGGAATTACAGTTTCATTTTATAATTTGGAAAATATTACAAACGGCAGTTGTGTTGCCCTTTGCAATTAACGCAAGTAGGAGAATTTCTACTTGGCTCGCCTTCATGGCTTTCATCATCAAACACTGGGATTTTTCGTCTTTCACATATGATTGCAGTATATTTAAAACGGTGGCACTTAAAACATTTCATAGGTTGCAATATGAATGCTTGCAAGATTAGGTGATCTATGCCAACAACACGTACCTTCTCACGCAAGGAAGTTCTGTTGAGTATTACGACATGAGCAGCAGAAAGAAGAGCTTCAATATTTCTTCTCATAGTTAGCTTTCGGCATTCAGTCAAACCTTGACTTGACAATTCCTCTACTACTTCTTCCGTGCAATTAAGAAGATCGCGACAAACAGAGTGGTATGCGGTTGGACAAACATGGTGAACTCACCAATCTTTTTCAACGCTAGAATTTTCTGCATTTGTCCGTCATTAACAGTCTCGACGAACAAACTGTTTTAAATGTCTTTTGTATTTCTATGGCAGCCACCAGCAAAGCTTGTTATCTCCTGGGCAATCAAAAATGGGCAGATTTTGTGGAAGTTACCATTTTTTTTTCACAAGGTACAAGATACAAGATAGATGTGTGTAATCACAAGATTTGGGTGGACTTTTACTAAAACAAAGGTTTGCCTTTGACTTCTTAACTAGTGCTCATTCTGTTTTCGTTTCGCTTCTGTCAAATCAACCGATTCTAAACGAGGGTATTTACATAAACACGTAAACACCTCTGCCACACTTATTTGTTCAAAGACTTGCATGAAGATTTAATCCCTTCTGTAGGAAGGCTAGACGCCAGGATACAACCCCCCTCCAGGACTACTAATCTTGGAGGTCCAACCCGGTACTACGGTGGAATCGGCATATCTCTGTACTGACTCCAAGCCCTTACTAACCGAATTTTTAGGGCAACAATTCACCGACTAATGGGCACCTTACCCCGTGCTTGACGTTGTGGGAGCACGTGTACAACGGAAACGTTATAGCTGCTATCATGTTACACCTGTTATCATATCGATCTGGCCACCACATCGCTAATTCTAAAGATCGTGTAAATCCGTACCCAAAATCATTTTATAGTTACATGCAGTTGACCGAAGAGTTCAGTCTTGTAGTGAACTGAAGATGGAAATCAGGTCAGGATTGTTATTATCAAATCACATATCCGAAAAAATACTAGGAGCCCCGTTAGCCAGCTTTATGTGTTGTCACCGCCCTCGACATGGAACGTAGGTGGTATATTCTGGATGTAAGTATTATTATTACTACTACGAATAATGTTACCCGATTTCACTGAGAAAAGCAATTAGTTCATTGTAAAAATCCGTCATAAAAATTTGTTTGTTGCCTTTTTAAAAAGTTTTCATTTTTATTATTGATTACATCACATTGCGGTTTCAATTATAACTTATCGTGTAGTTATTATATTATTTACTCCGTATAAGAAGGCTTCTCCTGAAATAATTCTAGATTATCTAGTTTAATGTGTTATCGCCCTTACTCCTTACACAATATTATTACCGTTAAACTACAATAGATTTTTCACGCAAAATTTGTCGTTCATATAGAAAACTTTACCGCAGTATCTCTTGTTAAATTTTACTGTTAAATAAGCTAACGAGAAAACCAATCCTTCTAAAGATGTGAAATAAGCTTTTCAATGGGATTTATTATACATATTTTATTTTAATTCCATTTTTACAATGGTTCTGGAGTTCAGCTTCATCGCTCGTTTTGCAAGTATTTTAAGAAATAACATGGAATAGATATATCAATCGGTAAAACATGAATTTATACGGTTTGGAAATATCTGTATACAACTGTTAAAAATATTAGCGTTTTTCAGATTCCTAATATACCCAAAAATATATATATATATATTAGTATATTATCGGCATCTTTTATGTTTATACACTACGTTTATTTATATCAACTAGTTTTTCCGCTTATAGCTTTGTTTTGCTCCGAATAGCGATTTTGCAGAGATCTCTGCTATATCAGAATATTTTATAGAGACAAAACATCTCGAGGGTAAATCCGAAACTTATATAAAATACGAATTCAAGTAAGGGATTTCAAATTTAAATTTCTTACTTTAGAGAATATATTTGTTCACATAATAAAATATATCGACCGAGTTTATAATTAATGAACGAGTAAAGTTTGAACACGATGATCAGATTACGGAGAAAGTACATTTAATTTAAAATATTCATGGAAATTATGATATCAATAAACAACAGTTCTATTATTTGTTACTGATCTTAATAGCTGCAGAACATTCCATTTTATTTCTGTGACTGAAATGGTAAACGTACACCTCTCTATAACATTATATGTGTTTTTAATTTAATTCTATATAAAAACGTTCTGTTGAAGCGGAAATCTCAACGAAAACAAAAGAAAAAACAAAACTGGTAAGCATAAAAAGTTAATTTTATAAAAAATTATACTCCGTTGCTCGGATGCAATTCGTTAGATTATTTATTAAAGTTATATTTTTAGTTAAAATTATATATCTTCGTTTTTGTTATTATACACATCTTTATTCATGTTAATTTAATTTATTATCTTAATCTATGACGTAATATATCAAAATGTGTCAGCAAGATATATTATTAATAAGAACACTTACCGATATCTGATGTGTGTAAACTGGTAATACTCATCTTTAGTGTACAACTGCTGGTAATCATACATACGGCCATATAAAGCTTTGAAAATATTAAAAATTCCTATTTCTTCTCCACCACAGGAATATTTGAATTTTATATATATATATATTTACCTAGAAAATTCGAAATTAATTTTTTTATTTTTCCTTACACATATACATATATATATATATATATATA
>JAAAKQ030481597.1:0-22336 GCA_010016005.3 Zanna intricata
AGACAGACAATTTTTTATGTTTATTTTATATAATCATTTTTTGACCGATTTAAAAAATTTTTATACCAAATTTACCGCAAAATTTAAAATTTTAAAACAGTTTAATAAAAAACATGGGTTTCAAGATCAAGTTTCAAACATGGGTTTTTCAAGATCACTTGAAAAAAATATACCTTAGAAATCCCAAAAAGAATTTTTGAATTTTTTTTAGCGCGAAAAAATTTTCAAAAAAATAACACATAAAAATTTTGTTTGTACCGTATGAATCAACAATTCTTTGTTAACCTACCCTAATTTTGTGAGATTTTTCGATGAAAAATAAACGAGAAATCATGTGCGTAACCATTGAAAATTTTTGCATCGGCCGCATTAAAAAATATGGCCGTAGCCAAAATGTTAATTACGTTATTAAACGTTTTCAATGTTTATTTTTATGATTAGCGTACTCAACAATGAAGTTCAGCGATGATAGTGATAATTTCAGCAAATATGAAAGAGATTTCTTACCCTTCTCGACAACTTCGACTGCCAAGGTGGTCGAGGAACAATCGGCGGAAAGGTTCTCTAAGCGGAGGTTGAGGCTTTCTCCTCCGACTCAAGAAGAGCAAAACAAGCCGCGAGCTGATGAATCTGAGAAGTCCGCCCAGAAGCGAGGTGGCTCGGCCCGGTCCGAATAGGTGGAAGAATTGGACCTTCTGATTGGTGGTGATTGGCGGACAACTTTCCTGTACTATATCAATACTTTGCTTCATCACATCAAGGCCTTAGAATTTCAGCTGGTAAAAAAAATCTCTTGGGTAAATTTTTATTAGTTAAACGTTTTTCAGTGAAATTTTTTAAAATTTCTTCCATTCAACAAAGTAAACGTAGGTAAATTAGAAAACCTTGTTGGGAGGTGATGTTGAGGTGGTGGAACAGAGAAAGTAAAAAAAAAATTGATTTAAAAAAGAATGTTAAAACTTTTTTCCTTATTATTATTTCACTACGCGGAATTAACAACTTTATCAGCTTTTATATTTTTTATATGGCAACACTTCGCGCATTCATTAGTGAAATACTCTTATAAGAAAGCTTTAATAAATAAAATAATGACGACTCTTTATTCTTTATCCTGTGTAATTTATTCATCAATTTTTGTTAGATAACACAATATCTAAAGTTTTATTTATTTTTATTATTATGAAAAACATTTGTTATTCCTTTACTATTAATTATTTGATATAAGACTAATTTTAATTTTTCAAATTTTTTTTTTTTCTATTAGCTTGTTATCTGATATACTCTATTTCGTATTTTATTTTTATGAATATCATTATTAAATAAAATAAGTGGGAATTATATGCGTTATGAAGAATAATTGTATTTCATAAAAAAATTGAAATAAAAACTTTTATTATTTTTTAATAAAAACAAAACCTATTTTTACTACCGAATGACGTAGATAAAAATAAATATAATTTTTACTGCTATAAAAGAGTATTTGAATAGAATATAGTACGATTTAAATATATTGCAACGAGTATCGTTAGGTAATAAAATCTTCCAACAAAATAAAATATTATGTTACGGAATTTGATGTAATACCAACTAAAGCAATAAAACTACTGTCTATAATATTACGTATTTATATTAAAATAAAATACTATACTGTATTTCTGAATAATTTGATCCGGATAAAAAAAAAATTATTGTATATAAATTGCACATAGAGTTTCTTTAAATTAAAACAATTCGTTTATTATCATATTAAAAATTGAAAATATAAATTAAAAAAGAAAAACAATTACAAGTCTAAAATCCAAGACGTAATTGCAGGGTTTATTGTTACTTGTTTGTGTTTTAAAGGAGAGAAAAACTGTCATTTACAAGAATCCTACAGTACGTGATATTGAAAATTGACTGTCAGAAGACATTTTAATTTTATGAATTCAAAAAAATAAAAATCTAAATTTTTTTAACAATAAAATAACAAAGAAGATGATCTAAAAATTAAAACATCGAAACTACATGTGCATTAGGGTTGTTAAAAAAAAAAAATCATCATTATTTATAAAAGAATCATTAAAAATAAAAGAAAAGATTGACAATTTGTAATACAGTACTGTCACTGGTTATTTATTCTTACATAAAATTAAAATATAAAATTTTATTAAAAAAGTGTGTTTGAAGTTATTAAACTTCAAACACGCCAACACAATGCAAACGTACATACAAACATTACCCCCAATTTTATTTATTTATTTTTATTTTTTTTGGAATGCATGGGCTACGAAAAGTCGACAAAAGGAAAAAACCATACCCCCATTTCTTTTTACTGTTTCTTTCTTACTGTTACTCATACTTTCTTTTTTACAGCATAGCTCCTAGAGCTATGATACCAAGAAAGTAAAAAAAGATCATGGGTATT
The DNA here is from genome assembly GCA_010016005.3 of Zanna intricata. Lineage (NCBI taxonomy): Eukaryota > Metazoa > Arthropoda > Insecta > Hemiptera > Fulgoridae > Zanna > Zanna intricata. Next base: position 2,408 of record JAAAKQ030481597.1, read on the forward strand.
TTCTATTATGTGCTTCGCACTCAATTTTTTGTTATTTCTCGCAAATTTATATAAATTTATGATGTAATCTCGTTTAAATTATTATTAAATTGTTAAATAATATCGTAGATAAAGTTTTTGTGTAATACTGTTATGTGTGACTTCCTATACGGCTTACAGATAAGCTTGAGATCTGGTAAAAAAAAAATTTGCCTATTTGTACGCAACAATAATAAGTCGTTCTTCTGTGAACAAAAATTAATGACCTGCATAATAATATTCGGTTATTCCATAAATTATTTCGGCTAGTTTTAGTTAGTTAAATATGTACGATATGTTAAATGTATGAGATAAGTGAGTAGCGTAGTTTATAAAAGTACTTTATAGGTTACTCTTCTCCGTACACAAAGCATTTGCTTTCGGTTGACCTAATTAAAAAATGGGAACTGATTTGTAACTAATCTTATTTTCTTTTTTGCAATTTTTTTAATACTCTACTATTGTATTTTTTCTTTAAAATGATGTTTCACTAGTTGTGAGTATAATAGTACGCTGTAAAACCGTTGTTGTTGGCGACACGACTAAGTTAAACGGCCGTGTTTGACTGTAAACTCGTAGTTTCCGAGTGAAAAAGTGCTGATCTGTTCTATTGCTGTAAAAGATCTGATCTGTTCTATTGTCGTATATTCCAAACTCAACAAATATATGTAAAAAACCCATAAATAATACATAAACAGAAAATATCACTAGAACATACATAAATTTTATTTTAAAAAAAACATTGAAAAACAAAACATAAAGAACTACTTGTATTTATAAATTTCAGCAGAACTGAAAGTAGTTCCATAAAATAGATAAAGGGTTAGCTTATGGTACCAGTCTACACCGCCTGAAAACTATCTGATCAATTCAGAGCCTACAAACAAGTCTATAACACCGGTTAATGTAATAATAATGATATTATTATAATATATGACAAATTATTATTAAGACCACAAAATTATTATGACATCTCAAATGTTCAAATATTTATTTTATTTCCTTTATCAAGCAAATTACATGCAACCACCCGACACCGTCAATGTTGTAATAAATTTCTGTGGCGTGTGCAAAATACAAAGACTGATTTGCCTGACGTAACTAGGATCCGAACCCAGGACCTTAAACATTAAATTATAAAGTATTTTAAAAGGTTTTCTTTAGATATAATTGTACCCCTATCACTGACAGTGTAGAGAAATAATTCTGATATCTATTCTACTATTAGAAATCATTTTATTTAACTAATATTTTCAAATTATATACGTTTACTAAAGTATATATATTAAAGTATATAGTATAAGTATATAAAAGTATAAGTATATATTAAAGTATAAAGTATATATTTTTATTCTTTTATGACAGGGTGTTTTTTCTTTTGCTTGTTCTCTACAACAATTTTCGAACCTGTTATTGTCAATGTTTTTCTACCGACTTTTCGAAGAAAGGTTTTGTATTATTTTTGGTGCATGGAAGGAGTGGACGGGGTGAAAAAAATTTTATTTACATTTTGAGGTATGAGAAGTACGAAAATAGCATTCCACTTAAAATGGGGTTTTCTGATATATGTATAAGCCTGTGTATAAATTTTAAGGCTTAAAAATTCTCTAAAACTACTAATCAATTTCAATGAAATTTAGATATGCTGTATCAATTTATTTGAAATAGTGCAAAATTTTATGAAGAAAGTTGAGACGTTTTTGAGTTATGCTCAATTTAAGTTCGAAAAGATTTGAGATTATTTTGGCAATGGAAGTGGAGTATTTTTCGTACGCGCTTATGCAGTAAATCGCAATGGTGAGTTAAAACTTGATACTTGGGTGCAGGAATTACATGTTAATTGAATTTATGCAAAGCATTATACTCTGAAAATCAGTGCTTTTCTGACTGAGAAGTAGCGAAATACAGGAAAATAGTGTCGAAAATAAAAAGCCCATCTTCTTGTGCAGTTATTCGAAAGATTTTTTTTTAAACTATTACCGAGAAGTATTAAATAAAAAAATAATGAAAAGTGGGTTTAGGAAAAACGCAAGACAAAAATATTTTTGACAGATTATTGGCTTTACAAATTTGATGTGAGCGAATGATTCGTATTAACACGATATCGATTTTCCCACAATTTTTAACAATACTTTCACGGTCGCCAATTATAGTGAGAAGATTCTTAAATAACCAACACGATATCAAGCTTTCTCACAATAATTTATTTAACACAACAATAAACAAAAAAACATTTACAACGCCTAACAGAATCTATATGAAACAATTTTAACTTCGCGCAGCGTAAGCGGCAGCCTAACCCTTCGGAACACGTCACACTGCTGAACCAATTGACAGGTTGCTCGACCCGTTAATTATACTCTTAGCTGTACGTCTAGAAAACACTAGAAACGTTCTATTACAAATATCTTCATTATTTATAAATACAATTAATTCTAAAGAATATAAATAGTTACATTAATTACAAAACTAAACTTTATCAACGCCAATTGCCAAATAAAAATTCATTCTTTAGTAAAAATAATAATTCAAACAAAGATACAACTTTACTGTTTCTAGTGCAATCCATAAACATCTAGTGCTCTCTATAAGCTTATAGCAAGTTCGAAATCTGATTACATACGTAAACTGAAATAAAATTTTTTCTTAAATTAAATTTTGTACATACAAAATTTTCTTACTTTCAAAGTCGGTTACAAAATACATCCTACGCGAACAGGCACGAAAACGAAGAAAGCCTTTAATGAAATCACTAAAAATTTATCTATGGCTTAAATTAAGGATGAAACTCTAAATATATATATTTTTAAATTTAAACAAAAAAATATATAAAATTTACCTTGTTTTTCTCGTGCACCTTCTTGTCTTAATATAATACTTGAGCTATCTTCTCGACGCCACGTAACACGAGGTGTTGGAATACCTGTTGCACGACACTTTAATTTCACTGAACCTCCTTCAAGAGCTACATATCCGTCTGAAGATTCATCATTAAGAATATCCGGTGGAATCAGCACTTCCAAATTTCCCATCTAAAATTGAAAATTATCACAGAATTAATCTAGGTTTATTAAATAAAATTAAAAATTGATTTATGTTGTATAGAAAGTAATTATTGATTATTTATTGTGTATTAAAGATATTTTCAATTAACTTTTAAATATATATTATTAAAGTACTATTTAAAATTTTTATCTACAGTCATGCAATTAATTTTATTTAAAGTCATCTTGGAAGACTAATTTAAGATTTAGAGTGAATCTCAGAAATTAGGAAGAATGTAAATATACATAATGTAACCAATACACAAAATTAAGAATACATATTGCAACAAGACGGATATAGCGGGTCTGAGTAATGAAGTCCTACCAAGCATCATTGCATCAATCATTTGGAGGTCCCGGGTTCGAATCCCGGTCAGGCATGGCATTTTTCACACACGCTACAATTCATTCATCTTATCCTCTGAAGATATACCTCAAGATATGTTTTTTAATATGGTATTCAGAGAGGATGGGTTGATTTGAATGAGATTTTTTACGATGATTTCTGTGAATGGTAGAATAGTACAATTACGTTTTGGGGTAATTTTTTGGGTTAATTAATTTTTGGGTTGATCTGAATGAGATTTTGTATGATGATTAATAATCCAGTACCCGGCCTAGTGGCTTGAGTCCCATGTTCAAATTCCACAGAATAAATGTTGCTGATTTTATAATAAAGAGTTTAACACAGAAAAGAAGGTTTAAGGAACTGAGATAAGAATTATTACAATCGAACAACAGTTGCTACATTTAAAACAATAAAGAAGCTATCATTCAGTTGTTGAGCGGATGTGTCTTTAGGTTTCCTAGTTGAATTTTAAGTAAAGTGCATTTAAAAATTTACTTTATAAGATTAAAAAATCTTTTATTAAAAAGTTGTAGAATAATCTTTTGAACTGTTCATCATGGATTTAGTGAAGTAATATGACTTCTTAAGTCAGCCAGAAGACCAACAACAGCATTATGAAAGCTATTAAAAAGTGGTGATATCTTTAAGAATACTGTTATTCTCTATGAAATGATTGACTTTTATTATATAAATATTAAAAAAATATAGAGATTCTTTGCTAGTTCTTACAGTTGAACGAAAGTGAAGTTGGTTAAAGAAAATGAAACGATTTCTATTGAATTACTCAGTGCAATTGGATATACTTACGATATCAAAAATGAATATTCATACAAAAAGAAAAAAGTACCAGCCATTTTAAAAATCTATTTCATATATATTTTTTTTGTTTCACCGGCTTTGATAGTACAATTTACCGTTAATTTCTAGGAGCATCGGCTTGTTTACAGTGTACCGCAAACTAAAATATACCAGCTTGTAACAGTGGTTACTTTTCCATGTTACTTCTTGAAACGCTTTCGTGACGTTTTGCAATCAAGAACATTTAAATTTAATTATTGAAACTAAATTTAAATTGAAATTAACTGGTAGAACACTTATTTTTCAATGTATTTAATCATATAAAATTTTAATATCGTAAATAATTTTTAATCGTATTTTGTTGATGGTGATAAAATAATGTACACTACGAAAATAGACTTTACTTTTAACTAGAAATTAAAATCATAGTCATTGTTATAAAGATTTAAAAAATATATATTTATTGACTTATTCTGCTGTTATGATACAGTTTGATAAAGTATTTATCAATCGTTATTAATAGATTATTATACAGATTAGAAAAAAGAAATTGATTCATTAAAATTACTTGTATCAGTAGTATTTGAATTCTTTTAAAGATATAACTTTGTAATTTGTTTGTGTCTAGTATAAAATCGTTTCGAAGTTGTATCATGTTTTTCATGTTATATAAAATACAGCTTTGACCAATTTTAAATCAATTAGTGAATGAGAAAATGTGACCTAGTTTGAACAGTATTCCTAGTCGGCACAGCTTGAACGCTTATTTGTATATGAATATGTTGCGCACAAAATTTTTAGTTGTATGTTATTTGCATATTAATTTTTGAAATATTTCAGTATTATTTTAAAAATCAGATGAATGGATTTTAATAATTTTGCAATAAGAAAGGAATTTATAAATGAAAAAAAAAAAAGATTAAAATGAGATATATTTATTACATGAAGTTTAATAAATTTAAAAATTAATATTTCAACTGTACTTAATGTAAATTAGACTCAAATTAAAATTTTTAATAAATATATAATCTATTTTAATTACAATTCTGAATAGTTTTAGTAATTTTTACTCTTCTTATTTTATAAAATGTTATTAAAAAAAACAAATTACAAACACCAATTTTTCAAACGTATATAAACAGAATCCAAATTCGGTGATTGTTTAAAAGGTTAAATTATAGATAATTCAAAATTCAAGCAATTTAATAAATACTAATGTTAATTATGAAAGTAGACTGACATATTTACCTGGCTTCGCATTGGATCAGTGTTGATCTGACACATATAAGTTCCGGAATCATTCTTCTGCACATTGGACACGTGAAGTTTCCACGTGTTGTGACCATTATGTGTAACTGACAGTCTACTGTTATGAGCGACCAGGTGTGTATGAATCGCCAGAATCGCTTTAGAGTCCGACTTAATCCAAGCCACCTGATGACAGATTTAAACGTAGGTCAGTTAACAATAATTAGCTTACAATATTTTAATAAATATTGTTTTAGAAATTTATTAAAAAGACTTTAATTAAATGTTCCAAATGTTTAATTAAAATATTTAGAATAAACTATTTCCATTGTATTCAATTTCATATAATTATTAAATGTATCAAACCATCATTTACTGTTAAAGGATTTATATTATTTATTTATGTGCAAATTGTTGTAAGCTTACTGAAGTTTATACCCAATTATAATTACTGGATGAGATATGATAAATTTCATAGCAAGAATGTTTAATTAAATTTAATTTATTACTAAAAAGTTTACAAAATTAACTGAATTCATACATTTTTTATTGACGTTCTACTTTTCAAATATATTTGACTTTGAAAATTATTTTTGTGGAATGGATTTTACTGAAACGCAAGAAGTAAAATAATTTTTTTTTAAACAATGTAATATAAATCTAGATGCTAAATAAATCTGAATTTTCAAATTCTATATTTTTATATTGTTACGTTATTATTTATTTATTTATATCAAATATGAAATAGAAAAATTAAATTATATCAAAGTTACATACTAATCAAAAATCAAATTAACTTTAAAATTTGACTATAATAAAATTTTATTAATATTTTGTTGAAATTGGTTATTGATTCTTTTATAATAGAAAAATAATTATAAATTTTTTTGTCTACTTGTTAGCGTTTACAATTGGTATCTCATAGGAAATCACAAGTAAATTTGACGCATGATAATCACGTTTTATCAAGAGAAGTTCCCGACTGAAACCCTCATTGAAGCATACGAATGTTCAATACCTCATATTTAAGAAAAGCAATCGTACAAGTGGTCCAAGTAAAGTTCAATACTTAAAAAGCATTAGAAATAAATTACAAAACATGGGAAGAAAAAAGTAAAAACAGTAGTCATCAGTACTAATATATGAAAACAACACTATACATAAAACAAACATCCGTCGAGAAATAGAAATGTATAGTTCGTAGTCTGTTAAATTGACGATCCCTACACAGTGACAGAGTCATCCTGTATTTTCACTCTAGGTTCCTTCTCCAGGTTACTCCCCTGGTTAAATCTTTCACGTTCAGCACATGGAAACCTTTCAGTCGCCTGGTGTCATCGCTGTTGTCCAATAAATTTAGTGGCAGATGATTGTCAGATAATTAGATAATTCTATGATATTATTAGATATCTATCTAATTAGATAATTCTTATATATATGATAATTTAGTGGCAGATAATTGTCTAGCCTCAACACAGAATGTAATCCCAGATGGTTATGAATTTCTTAACTCTTGGGAAATTCACACAATTCACCTAACAAACCATGGTACCTCCGTTCTCACCAATTTGTTTTGGAATCTTTGAATTTCCTCAAAATTGTTGCTACTTGTATTCCATAGCCGGATCCTACGTTTAGTTTCTTATATTTGATGTTAAGTTGTTTCCTCTTTTCTACCACGTGGCCCTTACACGTCAGGTAGCAAAAGTCCAAGAGTCGATCACAAACCCGGTGCAGTATGAGGGATGTAAAACGCCTTTCAGGTGGACTCGGGAAAAATCACCGTTTCTCATCCTAAATGTTACAGATCTTCATTTCTTTTGATGATTCATTCTCATTTTTAATCTCATCAGCCAACCGCCGATGTCGTCTAACTCTGATTGTAGTTTTTCGAGGTTTGATAAGGAACTTCATCATCAACTACGATTGCCGTGTCGTCTGCAAATGAAGTGAAAGTGACATAATTCGGAGCAGGAAGGTCTGATGTGAAAATCGAATACAGAACAACCACCAAAACAGAGCCTGAGGAACTCCCAACTTCATATCAAAGTTCCTGAATGAACTATCATGAAAACCGCCCATCCTGGCACTAATCTGAGAAAGCGTCCATCTTGGTAATTCTCCAAGACTAACTAAAATGGCTGAGAGAGGATTCTGTTTTGGCTTTTACAGCAGAACAGGCAGCCAGACCTGGTTATTGTGGTAACGCTCTATGGGTCTGCTCAATGATAGAGTGGCCATTCTTGATGCTATAAAGTTGATCTAGGCTTTGGGTCTATTACTATAGAGGAGTCCTTCCACTCATACGTGAAACATTTGACTATTAAGAGAGGTATAATTTTTTTTGTCTTCGAAACCCCATTTTTTCCACCCCCTGGGCCAATGGTTTGTGATATCAAAAACATTACTTAGAAAAGATTTAGGCCCTTATCCAAAGAATAGTAGGAACTTTAAACGAATTTATATTTTACTTAATAAGAAAGTTATAGCGATACTTATTTTTTCGAAAAAGGCCTCGCCCTCATTTCCACTTCCATGGTTCGAATTTACCCATTAACAAACTTCAGCGAGATTTTTGGTCATTATATTTTATATATCAATTTGAAAGTGATTGGCGCAAAATTACAGCAGATTTCGTGTCCACAAAAAAGTGAAATATATATAAATGAATAAACTTTTGAAGTGACGGTGGTTTTGAGGTCAGAGGGATGTGAAACGCGAATATACGTCGAAATTTTCCGGATATTGAATCATAGTACCCATTACAACTTTCTTATAAAATCTACCTAATTATTTCCACTGAGTTAATCCTAATCGACATAGAAAATCATTCTATCATAAAGCTATTTTGCAAAATTAATTTAAACTAGCACTTCAAAGATCAGTAGAGGCACAAAACATAAGTAAAATTTTCAAATAAGAATTTTAAACATTAATATTCTTATAGAATATTAATATATTTTATAAGGAATATATTAATATATATATATATATAAATTATAGTCATAATTAATATTTTTATGACTATATAGGGAGAGAGATTAATTATAGTCATTTTATTTTGAATAAGAATTACACTTGATTACATACAGCAAAGCCAAAATTTATTTCTCATAAATTAATTAAATAAATATATTTGGTAAAAAAAATTTGTATTATTTAATACAAAATAATTTCCAAAATCACATTTTTTAATAATTTAGAAATTTAATACTTTCAATCAGATATTTCCACGCCAAAAAGTTTAGAGGGTAACCAAAAGTAAGTCTCAAATAGCGAAAAAAATATTTAATTTTCAAATTAGTTAAAAAAAAAATTATTATTTTAAATATTAGTTTAATGTGTGCTCAAAATAACTAATTTAAGATTTAGTATGAGCTTATGTTTTCAAATAATGAACCGAAAGAAGATAATTTTGGATTTCGAAAAATTACAAAACAAAGTTACTCATTCTGCAAAGTTAAGCTATTATTATTATTATTCAAATTTTGAGTAATAGAAACATACATCTTATTAAAAAAAAAAAAAGAAAAGGAAATATATCTAACAAATATTAATCCTGTTAAAATATTAAAATTGTATGGAGAAAAAGATATTAGGAAAACGAATTAAAAATAAATGGAAAATGGATGTGCTAATCTATTCAGGATAAGCCAAAAATCACTTATCTCTAATTTATTTTAAATTAAAATAAAATTTTATAATATATAAACAAAGACAATAAAAAAAAAAAAAAAAAAAAAAAAAAATGCTAGTAATGTTGATCTTGTAATATTATGCATAATTGAACGTATCTTTTTTGGATGTTATCGATGATCAGCGACAACAAACTTCGTAAATATCTTCGGATGTATCGTGACAACAGTCTACCTTTACTTTGAATGTAAGGATTTTAACTTTTTTCGCGACAAATAACCAAAAAATAAAACGAAAACTAGCAATACAAATGAAAGCTAACAAGAATTATCATAATTCTTATTATGATTGCTATTATTATAGCAGTTATGTTTAATTGCTACATTGTTTTTTATTATTATTTTTTTTTTTAATGATAAAACTTTTTTTTGATTTAACTTTTTTGGGTTTTTTTATTGTCTTTCTTGATTTCCACAAACATCTTTTATAAATTTGGCGGTTAAATCTTTCTTAGTAAGAATCATTCCAAAATATTTCTGGGGTAGTCAATAATGAAATTTGGTACGAGTAAAAGTACTGTAGCTCTTTTCTGCTGTAATATTTTCCTCTGAAAGCTGTTGTGTTGGCAATCAGAAAAATATTTCAGTAAAGGTTAGTAAGATATTGTTACATAAAGACAAACGCTGAACAACAACAACAATAATACAACGATATCTGTTTAAAATTCGCATGTATTAATGTTAATAACCGACTAGAAGTGATTTCCAAAAATAGTACAGAGCACCTTGAGATCCCCGGCACTTTCTCCATCGTTCAATGGTACCATCATAGCCTTATTCGAACTCTTTACGGAGATGTACTTCCAAAAATTTGACGGTCTATCGACTAGATTCTCCTCACATTTCCTAGAGTCATTCAATCTTGACGCATTAAACCTTTAACCTTCCCGCGTATATTAGAGAAGACCTCACAGTCCGACTAGAGTTGAGTGATTTTAAATTTAATATGAGCAGAATTTTTCTTCCTAATCGTATATATGAATGGAAAGAAGACAATGCTGGATATCTTGATGATTTATTCTTATGAGTAGAGCCGTTGATCATTTATCATAATTGACTATTGAAAAAAATAATAGTAAGCCTTTGGAGAATCAATTTTGTTGTCTGACTGAAAATTCTCTATGAGAAAGCGCTTTAACCAAACATAGAGTTCTCATATTTGCATATTATTCAACTTTGCTTTGTAAGCGCATCGACTCCCTTTATTTAGGAATCGATGCCCATATAAAGCAAAATAAAAAAAAAAATTAAAACTGTGAGGATTTATCTTAGGAAATATTTATGGTTTACAAGATTATTGTTTGGCGGATAGAAATAAAGGTGTAATGCAAAATTTTACAAATATAAGATAGTGTGAATATTTATATATTCAACTTTGCGTGTTTATGGTACATTAAATATCCATATGTGCATGTATGAATTTTTATATAAGCTACAACACAAACAAAACGTTTGTAAATTTATACATATCATATTTGTGAAGTAAAATATATATATATATATATACATATGTATGTACTGCACTCGTTTATATAATGTAAACACAACGTAGGTGGATAAAGTAGGTCGGCTATTAATTAAATTGTTGCTTTGTTATCGACCAGATAAACAGGTAGTAATTTTCATTAGATAAAGACTAAATAACAAACATTCATTGTTACAATTGTTCATAGTAAATTTGTCAGTTCTTTTGCCTTAGAGACTAGGTATTTTAAAATTAATCTCTGTAAGTTATAAGATAGTTTCTCGCAAAGATTTTATTACAATTAAAATTTATTTACAATTTTATTAAAATTATATAATAGAAAATATTTTTTTTTTTTTTAAATATGAAAATATTTTCTCACTGTTTTATCATATGATGAGATATTTTGAGATTAGATAAATTTATATTATACTGTATGAAAAATTATTTAAATATATGTAAGAAATATTTTTTTAATGAAAAAAGATTTGGGTATGAACGCGCATATTACTGAATGAAAAGAATAAACAACAAATCATCAGTGAGATAAAAATGAGAACTAAATCAATGTATCTACAATTAAAAGGAAGAAATACTTAATACATAAAAATATTTACTAAGAATATATTTTTACGGAATGGCAGACTAAACGATGAACGAAGTAGGCCTCCTTCTATAGACTGAAGCCGGCCCAACCTGAATTCGCCGAGGCGTGATGAGGAAGACAGCGCTAGTGAAGAAAAGTTTTCTAACATTATTTTACCAACCAACAATCCTCCTTTCCTAACTCTTAAATTTAGATCACTGTCAGCACATGCGATCTCTTCTAGCGAGGGAAGTGGTTTGCAACCTCCAAAAACTAAGGCTCCCCAAGAAGCGCATTCCTGTTAGGCCGGAAGGTGTCAGCACCGAAAGAACTTCAACTGCGGACTGAAGGGAATCCCGCCGGGAAAACGAAGCACGCGTGCAGCTAGTATGCTAAGATCAGCGCCAGTAAATTTTTTCAACCTGATCTTAAGAATCGGAGCGCAATACACAACTCCGTCAGTAAATAAATAAATATATAAATTAATGATATAACTGCCAATTAAACAATGACCCGACCGAGAAAAAGAATAAAACAGCAAGGGACTTTAGTCTAGGCTCTAAGATTAGTAGGGAAGTACATAAATCTCTCATTATCCTTCCGTTCCGTTTCATAAGGATGTACATAATAAAGGACAAAAAGTGATTTATTTTTTTTTCATTTTGAACCACCATGGACCAAACGTAATTCTTTTCTAAGTGTCCTTTTCGTCCCTTTCCTGCCTAATTTTTAATTCCTCATTGTCTTCTTTGAATAACTGTTAATACTCTTTTATTTGGGAGCTTCTACCATTTTTTTTTTTTTATTCCCCGATTTTATATATCTGTAATTTCTGTTCACGATTCAATGAAGTCTTATCTGAACTTTATCGAAATAGTTTTTCTTCCTATGTAAAAAAGAAGGATTTTCTTTGGAATTCTATTAATACTCATCCCTTAATTTAAAAGTTAATCTCCTTTAATGCATTATTTTTTAAAATTTCTGTTATAATATATTTTGAGGGTGGAGTTTTTATAAATTTTGTGGCTCATTGTAGGAAGAAATATTTTCATTAAAAACCTCTTTACTTTGTTTTAAATTTCTAAGACTGATTATTATCAAATATTTTGCAGCATATAACTCTTCTAAACAAAATGACGTATTTAAATACATATTTCTACATATGAAGATTATGGCATTTAAATTTTTCGTTTCATTTAGAAGCGTTATATGCTGAAAAATATTTGGAATATAATAACTGTTTGGAATACAATGAGTAAATTAATTTACTAATTTAGCTATTTACAAATTACAAATTGTGTAAAATAATTAATCTAATTTTGATCCATAAAATTGAAACGTAAATTTAAAAAAAGGATTTTTTTTTAATTTTGAAAATGAAGAAAGTATATTACCAAAAGTCTATGTATAAAAAATGAATATGATCCTTCAGCTTTTGAAGATAATCAAAACTGAATTTATTTTATTTTAAATTATTTATATCTTGGTTAATACACTTATTTCCTACGTATCATACATATTAAAAGTTTTCCTGAATGTTTATTCATGGAAGCGCTCAAATATCTAGACATTGGAATGGGAAGATGTCTTTGACAGTCGATATACCACTCGTCGTAACTTTTTAAGAATCTACTAATATACTTTTACATTCATTCAGTTTGTTGGAGAATGACAGTTTAGTTTTCCATTCAGGTATCCGATATATTATTCGGAAAATTTAAATCCAAATGTTTCTTAATTGTTTCAAATACTACTTAAAACACAACATACTATTTTATTGTATCTTACCAGAAATTACTACGGATGACGACCCTAGAAAAGTTCTTGTTTCTTTACGGGTGATGATATATGACAACTATCATAAGACTAATTTTATTCTGTTTTTTAAATAAATGGCTTTCACTAAAACTTTTCTTAGCTTAAATACTTTTCTCAAATATATGTGATTCTTCATAAAGAATTACTCTAAAAAAAAATTTGAAACCTACAGAATTACAAAATTACTATCTCAATCATTGAAATAAAATGAACTACACCGCTTTTATCCGCTGTCAATTAGAAGATCGGCTGATCTTTATGGCGAAGTGGTAGGGTCACGGTTTTTCATCCGGAGATCCCGGGTTCGAGTGGCGGTCAGGGATGGAACTTTTCGCACTACAAAAAAAATTCATTATTATCCACCGGTAACTGTAAGCGGAATTAAGCCTGTTGTTACTGTACTGTATAATGAAATTGTGTTTTATTATGATATTTGAATTTAAGTTTTGTATAACTTAAATTAATTTTATTGTTTTTATAAGGCAATTGCCATGATCAAATTTGACTTGTTCATTAATTACACGTTCTCATTCTTGTTTTTTGTTATCTGATTTTTTAATGAAAGAGATCAAAATACGATAATTATATCTTATTATAATTATAAATTTTTAATAATTGGTAATAATAAAAAAGAATATAAAAATTATAATTTTTCTTTTTTATTGTAGAGAATTTATTGTATTTTACGTTTAATTGATATAAAATTGATCTATTTTCTTTAATCTCGTTAATAGAAAAAAGCAAATATTTTAAAGTACAGAAAAAAATTTCAATTAAATATCAACTGTAATTAAATATAAATCCTGAACATAAATTTGAAGAAAAAGCAGCGAAAGAATTTTTTTTTTAGACAGAAGCTGAAAAATATGAATAATTTTGTTTTCAAAACTCAGAAGCTAAGATGTGAAAATAAAGAAATATATTCTTGAAAATTCAGATTTTCAGGATATTTTTCAAAACTGTTAAAAAATATTTATAAAAGAAAACCTTGTATTACATACCTCTTTATTACTGTTATCTTTTTATTGCAAACTGCAGTACATATTGATATTGGTGATTAAGTTTATGATTATTAATTTGGTTTGAATTATGAGAATACCAACATAATACAAAAACTATTTGTAAATTTAATTAATACTAAAAACTTAATAGTATATTTAGCTTAGTTAGTTATAACTTAATTAATGTAAGTAAATTAAATTATGTGTACCAAGAATTCAGAGAATTTATAATTAAATGAGTAGGATTTATAGTACTGACATTAAATTAAAAAAAAAGGCATAACAAATTACAAATATGTATTTATAGACCGGGAGAGTTGATCGAACCGATTCAGGACATCAAGTAAATAAAAACATTCATATGAATAAAAGCCTAAATCTCTTTCATTAATTTAATTAAAAAAGAAAAAAAAATAATTTCTATTATTCATAATTACAGAACTGGTACAAAATTGTTAAATGGATTAATTTTTTTAAATTCCCTTTGGAATTTCAGCTATATCTCAGCTGTTTATCAACGATTTGAAAATATAATATTATCATTATATTTACAATAAAAAGTTAAACATTATATTTAATATCTCCGGAGCTATTAATAATAAAAAAGTTAAATGACTGAAATTTTGGAATTTTCAAACGTATTTATTTTATAGAAGATATTGTTGGGTAAGTTTAACCAAATTTCATTAAAATAATTCACACGGTTTTTTATATGTAAATATAAATTAAAAAAAAAAGAAAATAGTGAAAAGAGGGTAACCAAAGCAAATTCGAACATTTGTCAACACTAATCTTTTTTGTTTATTTTATTATCCTAAATCAATTCCTTAAATTTGTTCAATAACTCCCAGACATCTACATGTTCAGTATTTAATAAAAATCAAATACAAATTTATTGTTTTATAACCATAATCTCTTAATAAAATTAATTCAGTAACGAAATAAACCTCTAAAATAACTAGTACTTTCGGTTTTCACGTCATCTTTAGAAGAATCATTTCAATAGTAACATTAAAAAACAAATCAGCTGAGAATGATTTCAAATATTTTTGTCATCGTTTTTAAAAACATTCAATATAAAATATTTTTATTTAAATTTATGATTTTTTAAGTTCTCAGGTTCAAATACCACTAGAAGTTAGTTGTTTTTATACGGATTTGAAGATTAAACTGTGGATACCCAGACAGTGGATACTAGATAGTGGTAGTTGGGGTTTAATTAGCCATACATCTCAGGAATGATTGGCCTGAGTATTCTTAAGACTATACTTCATTTACATGTTATATACATCATCTACTTCTCATTGGGTCGTGGGGGAATAGATTGTAACTACACACTACGAAAATAAAATAAAATAAAAAGTATATGATTTAGTTTACAGAATATTTTGATGAAAATAAACAAAAAATTGAACAGAGTACATCATAAATGTGTTAAAAATTTTACTTCAAGTTATGTTCTTGAGGAGGATGTAACAACCGATAATGCTAGCATAATGTAACTATTTTTATAATTTGTCAGTATAAATGTTAATTTTGTTACTGCATATTTGGTAAAGATTTCTGGGCTTGTTCTACTAGTGAAATAAAATAAAAAGTACATACAAACACAGGTTTCAAAACGCTTCGTTAGTGAATATCAGCTGAAGAAAGATTTCATCCTGATTTCTGCTTCTTCAGTCAAATTAAGTCTTAATTTATTCTTGCGAACTAAATTAAGGGGTAAATTTAGTGGTTTTAAATGTAATATGAGATAAAAAAATAAATAGATTCCAGTACGATAAAAAAGGGGAAGCTGAAAAATACTTTGTTTTATGTTGTGTAAAATATTTTTTTTTAAATGGGTAATAACAGACAAAAATTTTATACAAAACTTGTAAAGAACTTCTGATTAAAATAGTATGAATACATCCATAAAAAGTTCTGGTTACGTTTTACCAGAAACTAGGGGTATTGCGTACTTTTACCACTAGTTTCATTGGTGTAAAACGTTTGTATTTAGTTTTCATAGAAACTAAGCACAAAATTCTAGAATCTCAAAGTTTATTGCAACTAAAACATATTGAAATATTTTAACTATTAAAAACAAACAAAATAAATAAATTTAGTGTTAAATCGAAATGTTTTTTTTTGAAAACAGAAATTAAAAAAAGCGTTAGAAATATCCTTATTTCGAATAGGCTACATGTTGCGGATCAACTTTTCTGAACAGGTCTTCTGCACTTTTTACTGTAACACGACCTGCTTAACGTTTTTCATCCAATTTAGAAGAAAGAAAGAGAAAATAAAGAAGAATCTAGATTTCTAGAAGGAACTAAAAAGGATTCTTTTCCTAAAATAACTGGTCCGTTTAACAATTTTGTTCTTTTTAATACAGACGGAATCTCTGAAAGCTCTTATTCTGCCAGAAGGGTTATTCTACCACAATAAGAACTTGTAGAAAAACACAAATGTTCAGACAATGAAAATTATTACTCTTCAACAATTAAAAAAACGAGTAGGGTACTGGTTCTGCAGGTCAGGAAGTATAAATACGGCCATGGACCAGCGTCAGGAAGTAGTTCGGCGAGGCCGTGTTCGGCACAATCTTGATAACAGGGATATTAATAAGCTTATGGTAACTATAAGCGAAGAGCACTTCACGATACAAGTGTGGACAGTGGGTGAATACAAGAAGTTATTCGGTGAGATGTTGGTAAACAGCAGTAAAGATGACAATATTTTATCCACTGAGAGAGTATAGGGTTGTTCTTTTATACACAGTAAATTAATAGTACTTGCAAAAATTAAATTGTATGAACTTTAGACTTTTCTATTGTTATTTTATAATAATTTATATCAGTCATTATAATATTTTTCGCAAATTAGACTGAATTTTGGTATTTATTAATTTAACTGTCATTAAATAAATCTTGTCTTTTTGTCTAAATTACTTTTCTGTGTGTTATATCTACTTATTGTCATTATTATTATTTATTTTATTTGGTTATTTTAATAGTAATAAATTGTATTTACAAGAAATTTCTAGTTTATTAGCCTTCAGTAACTTGGTCGAAGCGTGAACGCCTGACAATACCACCCATTTCGAATAACAGCAAAGAAGTAGTTATTTCTAATTTGACAATTACTAACCACTGGATTTTAACTTTTAGGGCCCTATTTGACTCTAAAAGTTAAAATTTACTGCTAGCTTTTAACTTTTAAGTTAAAAGCGCTAAGTAACAATCTTGTTTTAAACACTTAACATAGCGCTTAAGTGTTTTAACAAAACGCTTAAGTAACTCACGCTAGTTTTAGTATTGTGTTTTAATTGTTCAGAAGAACAGCAAAATGTTAGCAGAGCTTAAATGTGCTGATTGAAAAGGTTAGATAAGTATTAATTAAGCTATTATTTTATCAAAACACGTAACAGATTTATTAAAATTGATAAATATTAATTGAATGATTCATCCTTTTTTTGTGTTAAAAGTGGAACAATCAGTCTTAATGATTGTTAGTATGTTCATAGTAATAACATTATAATTTAAAAGTTACTATAACATCTAATTTTCTTTATCACGAAATGAAAACTAGCGTACTTTAGCTCTCAGATGATGAAGTTTCTAGAAATCCATAACGGGTGCAATGGAAAAAAATCGACTTTTGTTTAAGAAAATAATGGAGAAACAAACCTTAAAGGAGCAGATATGGCTTTTAGATGAACAATGTGAAACGAAATTAATTTAGGCGATATATTAATTTTAGAACTGAACTTTTAGATAGAAACTAATGTTCAAAATCGATACAATAAAAAACATAAGAAAAATATTTTGAATCGCAATTTAAAATATTTTAAATTAAACTGACTTAATTTGTTTGATATTAAAGTACTTTATTTTATAAACAACAGTTGAAGATATTCTCATACAATTTAACTTTGCGCACACAGAACAGTTTGAAAGAGAGTTGTTCACACAAAAAGTTTCTGAAGTGAAAAAACAAATTGACTGTTTTCCATTGTATTTCTAACACGTTCATCGGAAAAAGTCTGTGTATTTTAAATTACAGAAGTCAGGTAGGTTTGATGTACATTTTATATTTATTTAACAAATATTCCAAAAATTAAAATTATTTTGTATTATTGTATAAAATACGCAGAAGAATAATAATTGAACAAAGGAACGAACATTATTTACATTTAAATTAAAAGAAGAAAACATAAAAGGTAAAAGTTTTCTTTTGGACATGCAAACAAGGCAGAATCCAAACAGTAAGGGAATTGGTCCGGTCAATTTTAAGCTCGGTCGAAAGGTTTTATTGACAATATTTTATTCTGGAGACAGGACACATATTAATGCGGGACACTTCTGCCGGGAGCAATTTAAATCACCCAAAACGAGGTCATTAATGCCTCCCTTTCTTCTTTATTTAACTGTATTGAATGCCTCAAATAAATATACGGGTATTCCTAGAAACTAATATAACTCCAATTTTAAGCAATTTACTTTGTAGTTTTTTTTCATTCATTAAAAAAAAATATATATTTATAATTTCGGTATTTATATTCCCTAATCGAGATGTTTTGTTTTATAAAGTAAATTTACAAATTTTTATGACTGTTTTTTTTTTTATTTATTTTTTTGTTGAAACTAGTATTTGGAATGGTTTTAAAACTATGATTAATAAAAAGCTTTTAATTATAATTAATAATTATTAATAATAAAAAAATAAGGAGAAAAAAATTCTATTAGAAATATTAATAATCTTTTATGATGTACTTTACAAAGTTAAATTGTATTCTGCGTTTATTAGGCGTAATAATTAAACACTTTTAGCGATTTGACATGGATAAGTCACTCACAAAAATGAAAAAATAATTTTCAAGAAAAACTTCCCGCTTTCCAGGCTTATTATTAAAAGTGATAGAAAGTGAGGAGCTTTCCACTTCTTCTTCTACAAGCCAAGTCTCTAAAATTCAAATTTAATTCACTATTACAAATTAAACCTTCATTAAGTTTACCAATGGTTTTAGGCTTATAGTGAACATTATTACCCTAAGAGAAACTACTATAATTGTTAATTTCTTAAATTATTTTTACATAACTTCAAAAAAAACTGGGGCGGAGAGTATAAAACGAAAGGACCTATACTTTTTCGAGAAAATAAATTATATACTATTATTCTTTGCAACTGGGAGGAAAATAAGATTCATATAACTGATGAATAAAAATTTATTAATGAAGTAATCTTTCACCCTTTTTTTTATTAGTGGATTTGCATTTAAAACATCTTAACTAGAAAAAAGCAATTAACAAATATTAAATTAATAAAAAACTGACAACAAAGTTGGAATTCTTTCTTGGTATTGGTTATTTCTTCTTATATAGTGGACAGTAATTTATTACACATGAAAAAAAATACCTAAAATTTTTTTTGTGATGGGGGATGAAATTTCATTGTATAATTATCATTATATATTTACAAAAAATTATTTTTTAATTTTTTTCTGCTCCCCCACCACCAAAAACACCTTCCGTGATATTTTTTTTTTTTATTTTTCTACATTTACTATATTAAATGGAAGTAAATAAAAAGAAAACAAAAGTCCAATAAAAAATTTAGAACCAATGAATAGTTACCTAAGATAACTTTTAGTTTTAGTACAGTTTTAGGAGTAGGGGGTGTTCTGTTGAAATAATAATAATAATGATGAAATGTTATTGTAATATTATTGCAAAGTTTATTAACAATAAACTATTAATAATATTAACTTTTAATTGTATTAACCCTGCTGTTCCGTTCGGGTCATATTGACCCGAAAACATTTTTATTTGCTTATAATTTTCCTCCTGTTAATGATATAAGTTTCTGATTCTATGACTTTGTATCTCCAAATGCAAAGTTTACATACAATTTTTTTTTTCTTTT
>JAAAKQ030481619.1:0-11781 GCA_010016005.3 Zanna intricata
AAAATCCAATTTTTTTTTTGGAATTTGTGGTTTTTTTTTGGTTATTTTTGCTTCAATTGATGGCAATCAAAGGAGAGGTGCACAACTAAATGTTACAACAGTCCTAAATTCAAAATTTCAAGATTCTACGGCTAACTGTTTTTGAGTTACACGAGATAACTACGTAGATACGTATCTATGTACAGACGTCACGCCAAAACTAGTCAGAATGGTTTTTTTTTCTTTTTTCAATAAAAAAAAATTGATATTTCCGTTGAAATCTGAAAACCGAAATTTTTCACAATTACAATACTTCTTTTACTGAGAAACAAGGAAGTAAAAAATACAGAAATGAATCATCACAAATAGAAATCTACAGTACAAATTAAATATGCTGGCAAATAAAAAAATATTATTACCACGGTCATAATTTGAAGTATGAATAAAAACTGTCCAAACGCCGAGCCGTCGGCAACTAACGGAACCCATATTAATGTCAATAATAATAGTACGCGAAATAGTCATTAATAAAGGAAAGAGAATATTAAAACAATTTCACTTTCTAAACAAATTTTGTTCACTTTCAAAATGAATAAATAAATATTAAATGTAAAAAAAGATAAACCGGTTATAAAATTTCCAGTTTCACTTTTTAAGAAGTAAATAAAAAAAAATAAGTGTTTGAAAAATTGTATGTTTTATAAATTGAGAGGATGTGTTAACATTTATTAAAAATCGATATGCCTGCTCGTAAACATCCATAGATAAAGTTTTTTTTTTAATAAATAAGTTGTTTCATAAACGGATGCAAATAAAGACATAAACAGAAAGAAGTTCACCTTAATTTATTCGCTTTCAAACAAGATTATACTATTAAACTAATTATTATACTATAAAAAACTACAAAGTAAGAAATATAATCATCGATTATAATAAAGTGCTTAAAATTTAAAAATAAAATTTGTAAAAATTCTGCTCTATTTATATCCTACTAACCTTAACAATTAATACTAATAGTTACTTCTGTAAGGAAATTTTTCTGTAGCAAAAACACCAATCTTTTGACCAATATTACCTTGGTAGTGGTACCAAGCTTTTTACAGAACTATCTTTTCATATACGAAAAAACTTTTGAAAGAAAAGAAAACGGAGATGGTACATAAGAACCAGAACACTTTGGAGGAGGCTTACACTCAAAGAAGTCAAAAAAGTTCTATGGACAAGTAAGAAAAGAGAAGGAAATATTCCATCCAAGTAATAAACTTATTAAGAACAACAAAAGATAACTGATTTGCGTCAAAGAGGATGTTAAAGGAAGATGGAGAGAACACTTTTATGACTACTAAACGATTCATGACAACGACGATGATAGAGACTAAGAAGGATGCAGTACTACTACAGAGATTGAGGGCAGTGAACCGACAACAAAAGAGTACAAGAAGCCAAAGATTTCGGAATAATAAGGCGCCATGACCAGGTAGTGTTACGTAACAAATAAAATCGGGAGGAAAACTTTTGGAAGAAATGTACAAGATAAATAAGCTCATCTGGAGTACCTAAAAAATACAAACAGAATGGGAGAAAGCCCTGTTAATACTGATCTACAAAAAAAGGACCGAATTTATTATAACAACTGCAGAGGAATATCTCTAATGAACAGTGCTTATAGAGCGTTCTCCACGATACTAATGAACAGAATCCGATACGCCTGAAGAAATATTGGGAAAATACCAGACCGGATTCAGACGCAATAGATCAACGATGCCCAAATATACACAAAAAAAAATGTTTAGACAAAGTACGGAATATAATAAAGAGATATATCTTATCCTACTAGATTTTATGAAAGGATTTAACAGCCTATTAAGAAAGAATACGTATGTATGTGGCTGCCAAACCTGGGCACAGACTAAACCCAAGAGACGAAGTTGCAGATGTAATAAAATAATGAAAGGGATATACACTAGTGAAATTGGAATAACAAAAACATTAGTTAAAATGATCTCAGTCGGCATGAAAATATAAGGAATAAGCTAAGAATATTGGAGAACAGACAGAGCCTTTGTAAACTAGAAGCAGAGTAAAACAGAGAGATGGACTATCACAACTGCTGTTTTCCCTGGTGCCGGAGGAAATAATGAGGATTTACTAGAGAGAAGCACGTTTGAAAAACTTAGAAGAACCCAGGCACGTGCACATGCAGACGATATCGTTCTGGTTCCAGACTAAGAAAGATTATAATTATATTGGAAACGTCAGTAAACAAGGTTGGCTCGCACGTAAATAAGGAAAAGACAGTATGTATGAGATTGAAAAGAAAAGACAAAATAGATGAGAGTGATATTTAAAGTATCGATCTGGGTTGCAAGGAAGTCAGCGAAGCGAAATACTTGGACTTGGGAATCACGATTACAGAAACGAAAAACTATAAACAACAAGTAAGGGAAAGTATAATGAAGGAAAACAAATGCTATTGTGCGATGAAAAAAATCTTCATTGAGATCTAAGATGGTAAAAAGGGATTTCAAAATACATGTATACGTACAACACTGCCATACTTTCAGTTGTATTATACGGCTGCGAAACCTGGGAACTGACGAAACCCAACAGACGAAGTTGAAGGTGTTTAAAAATAAAATAATGAGAGAGAGGGATATAAGATCCAGTAAAGTATATAGATAACCAGAAACGGAGAAGAAATCACACGGAACAACATGAGCTGTTTAATAGATTCCCAGGGATAGAGAACAATGGAAGGAAATTGTTACGTCGGTCAAGAACAACTGATGTCTGTGAAGACAGAGTTAAAATTTTTTTTTGAATAAACATACAATTAAATTTTATTTGAAAAACTAACGGGAAAGCGGTTGAACGAAAAGATGTACAGGAAGGGTATATATCTGCTGAAAAATGCAGTGGATAAATATGTGTCGTGTATGAAGAAAAAGAATATTTGAGAAAGTCTATGACTTCAACTAAATTACAACCGCAGACGGAATAATAAAAAAATACTGAATATTTTTCATCGATCTTTACCATTACACTACAACAACTGCCGATATTGGCGAATAATGTCGAAATGACTTTACAATTACCTTGAAATAATGTGTTAATTAAAAGATGATATAAAAATCATCTTTTAAAACCACAATAAATTTTCTAAATGTAAACTACAGTCCAAAAAATAAAAAAAATAAACAGAAGAACTTTAATTATGTTAATAAAAATTTATATTTACGAAAATTATTATTATTATTATGAATGGTTTACTTACAAAGAATTAACTTCTAATCATTTAGAAGGTTAAAATGACGCATGACAAATATATGGAAAATAGGCTTATAAATAAATATAATACACATAAATAAACTACAATCAAATATCTCGCACAATAATCTGTACATAAAATATGTCCTAAGGATTCATAATCAACGATCAACAAAAACTAATGAAGATAAACTGATTAAAATTTGTATACAAGTTTTTTTTTGTTTTTTTTTAACCTCCGGAACCACCGTTAAAGTATATCTTCAGAGGGATGAGATGAATGAATTGTAGCGTGTGTGAAAAATACCATGCCTGACCGGATTCGAACCCGGGACCTCTGGATGAAAGGCCGAGACCCTACCACTCGCGTCACGGAAGTAGTTATACACGTTGTAATTGCACTTCGTTGCATGTGCAAATTAAAAGATTTTTTAAATTCCGAGTTTAAAAGGTTAAACTGGAGTAACATCGAATTTTACTGAATTTATCCGTAACAAATGAAGATATAAACTTGATTTTTGGTATGTGTATTCTTCATGTGAATACCTAATAACCAATTTATAGATTTTTTGAAATTCGTCTTAAAAGAAGTGAAGAAAGGTGAAATAATTTTGAACAATGATTGTAAATGTTCCCTGACTATAGTAAACGAGTTATTCACTCGATTGGGCTTGCAAGTACGCTTCAGATAAATATCTAAATGAATTTCGATTTTTTAAAGGGTGCGACTGTAACGTAACGGCCCGGCGGCCAACCAACACAGCTATTGCCACAGTGTCTTCCAAACGGCCGTACCTGACTTCGGTTAATCGACTAAAAACATAAAAAATAATTATTAAAAGTGAGAAACGAAATACGGCCATCTCTTTGTGGGTGTATGTCGAGCAGCGCTAAGAACAGGGCAAAATACATTTTTACCCGTACGAAGGGTGTGTTAAGCACCCTTCGTTAAATGTTATAACTAACATTTTTAAGATGGAGGCCGACTTTTTTAAAACCCGCACTCTTCAGATCACACAAGTTTTGGATCTTGAACCGACAAAACTGTTGCTCTGAAGAAATTATATCACACTGAAAGTTTTTATAAATTTAATAGGCTTTAATTCTTATTTATTATTCTCACAAACATGAGTTTAATAAACAACAGAAAGAATTCAAGAGGACAAAGCCTGACAGGATAGTTATGCTATAAAAATTAACGACATATTCACGTATGACAAATAAATCGTAATGAATTATTTCATATTAAATTACATAATTAAATATATATATATATTTTAAAGAAAATAAATAACTATAATACCTATTAATAAAAGAGAATTAATGCTATTATCGTTATAATTATTACACCACTAAAAAGGAAATTTCACATACGCTTTATCTAAAGAAAAAAAAAAACAATTATTAATATAAATAATTACGGAATCGTCATTATGTTATAATTATAAATAATTTATTATTATGTTTATTCTTAATAACAGTAATAGATTTTAAACAAATAAAGTTTAAATAATATCTTTAAATAATTACCTATAATATAAATTAAATTACGAATAGAATTACATTATGAATTCCACGGATTAAAAATAAGTAATTACCTAGCAGCTATATTTGACTGGAAAGATCAAGGAAACTGTTGATCAAAGTAGCGTCAATGAATTAACAAATAAACGAAGTAATTAAAGTCCACATTAACAAATGAAAAAAAATAGAGGTTAATTGAAATTGTTTCACTACATATTATTTAAAAGGTAGGACGGACTATAATGCAGAAAATTAATGTTTGTTTTAATACTATTATTAACACAATATTACTAGTTTTTTGTAAACGAAAATCTTTTAATTTAACTTTAATAAATTGATATTTTAAATGTTAATCCTTATTAACAAAAAAATTATAATTGGAACATAATAACACACTAGACTCATGTGTAAAGTAGTATGCTACGTATTACAGGAAAATAATCCTGTTTTCCGCTAACTATTATTTAAAACTTTTTATCTCTTGGTTGGCCCGTTTATTTGCAGTTTTATCATTTAAATTTGAAACAACAATAATTACATGTATGAAGATTATAGAAAGTACAAACGGTACAATTGATAAAAATGTGCTCCTCAAGTACAAACAGTGGTAGTAGAGAACCATTGATAAATTGTAGGGAGATTAAATACGTTTTTAATTTATAAACACAAGTTTTAAAAAATGGTCGATTTAAGACTTAATTAAAAAAAAAAAAAAGTTTAATTTCTGGAGGAAAAATCTGCATCTTTCCTGATTAAAAACTTCAGAAGGGAAGGGATATTAAAATATCCTTATTCTTAGGAACTATGGGGAGATAAGAGCAGGACACGGCCTGGTGGTCCTCCAAAATTATTTTGGCTCGATCTGTGGTTCCTCTGAACGTAGATCGTTTGTATGACATTTATGAACAAAACTGTGACTAATCAGTTTAACAAAACCCTATTTCTTCCTAATAATAGCTTATTTTCGAGCAGGAATATCTAATTTTTCTAGTATAAGTAAATACTGAGTAACGGAATCTTTTAGTGAAGACATTTATTACGAAAATATATGTATTCCTAGTTGTAAAAACCACCACAGACATCAAAAATAAAACAAATATCGTTTATTTGAATTAAAAACACTAAATATTATCTAATTTAGTATTGTTTCTGTAAAACAGAAACAATTTCCATTCTTAAACACAAACTTGCATAAACCAGGTTACAAAAAAAAAAACGCAAAAGTAATCAGCACATTAAAAGTTATTACAAAACAAAATTATATTACATTCAGTAAAAAATATTACGCATAACCTGAAGACACACCTTATGAATGCTCCTAATTACCATTTCCTAGCAAAATCTTTCTGCATCACATAAAATCAAATCGCCAACAATTAAACTCAAAAGATTAAGCCGGTACAGTTATTCATTTGATACCATCTAGTTATTCCAAGGGTAATACATGTTAATGTGAACAACTACTGATGTACAAAAATAAATACAAATTTTTGTGCCGAATATAATAAACAAACGAACTTTAGTGACCTCACATAACAAATAAACAGCAACCAGAAGCCAATTTAAAATACACAGAAAATCAAGAGTCATAAATAGTCTCGTACCCAAAAGTTCATACAAATTCACATTAAGTAAGTATGCTTTACAGATTGCTAAATAACATCCTTGTCACCTGAAAACGATAAAACTCGACGCTTCAAAATAGGTAGCACATAAATGCACTTTCATTAATACATTCCTTCAAAAACATAAAAACTAAAGAACTATTCTGAGAAAAGAGCTCACAAATTTAAAAATCGAATTGCAATGTGTTCTTTAGAACAAAAAAATACAATTAGACTAAACTCAATGATGCTGAAATATATGCAGTGATCGGGTCGAAATATACAATATATCAACATTCTATGTTGATCAAATGGGACACAGCTTAAAATACTCTTATACAATGAAAAATTAAAACACAAAATAAAATCAACATTACCATTTATCAAACATCTCATAGCTGCAAATCTCATATCCACCAACGTTAATGAAAGTCTTAATATTCAATACATACACAAAAAAAAAAACGACATTTTTTAACTATTTTGAAATTTTGTCTGCCGAATTATAAAAAAAAACCGCTACCAATACCAGCTGATATCAAGATAAGGACAGTAGACTACTGTCTACTATCTTGCAGTCACTAAAACTAAAGATGACCGCAAGAACTGAAAGCGTTAGGACCAAATTTTTAAAAATTCTGTGGAAAATTTGGTTTAGTTTTCCGAATAAAAAGTTGATAGTTTAAAACAATTTTTATCATCGACTGTCATACAGAAATATTAATTTCAAATTGCATAACTCTGAACAGAATTAAAATTAGAAAAAAGGAGGAAATCTTAGTGATTATAACAAAATACCTGCAATAAGACAAAAGATTACCAAGCCCTGGATATAACAAAAAATGTATTAATTCTAAAACACTTGACTTGTAATTATATAAAAACTTATTACATTTTCAAGTTATGATAAAAATTAATATAAGACTGCCGTAGTTAAAATATTACAAAATGGGGAATATAATGTAACTTAAAGTTAACAATTATTGTGTGTATAACTAAATTTCATAATTTTGTGTTATTAACTAATTTTTGTTGTGTTAATATTTACACAACAAAAAGAATTTTAACTTTTTTTAAAATACCAGAATTTATTGTAGGAAATAAAATATCATAAAAAACTTAAAGAAATAAAACAAGCAGGAAAATTTATTTCTACGAACAATATTTACATTGTTACCGTATATTTAAAAAATAAGCTGCATTATAAGTAGCAGTCTCTATTTTTATAAATAGAATATTTATCGTAAAAGGAAAAAAATAATAGTTAAATAAAAAAGGTAAAGCAAATTAATTTTATACACGTAAAAGAATTTTTTTTTTTAATTATTACATGAATAGACGTTGTCAGCAATTCCACAAAGCCAGAGAAAAAGCTGAAAATTATTTTTGCCTTGAAGATTTTACTTATTTATTTACTTAAGAAAAATATTTTAAAAACTTTTCCTGATCGATTTATTACAATAAATCTTATAAAATATCACAAAAATTTAACTTTGTAATACAACAAAAAAAAAAAACGCAGCTTATTTAAAATAAACACTCATATTAAAATTTAAAAAATTTATTTATTCCTATTAAGTACCGAAAATTTTTCCAATTATCATTAACCCTTCAGCAGGAACGAGTAGTCGTCCCGTGTACAAATTCTCAATTTAACACAATATAGAGGACGACTGTAAACAGACAAATTACAGAGGCAGCATTTTTTATTTTTTTGTTACCTATTTTTAGATTTTTACCAAATTTGAGATTTATGCCGTAAGCAAATTCTCAAATTAATCTAATGTACAGAACGACTGTGAACAGATAAATTATACAGGTAGCATCTTTGATTCTCCTGTTACTTATTTTGACATTTATGTTAAATTCATCGAATGCAAAAAAAAAGATTTCCACGTTACACTGCTAAAGAAAAATATTCGCTAACGAAAAATCCATGGATTTTTTTTTTTTTTTTTTTTGACGAGCGACCATCAAGAATGAAAGGTGAGTTAATCCCATTAATTTGCAATTGTATACACAATCACCAATAGTAAACGACATTGAACGTTTCATCTGTGATGATGATAAAATGATTGCTTCACAGGGCAGATCATTAGTGAAAGTAGAAAACTAGTCAATAAAGGATCGCAATGAAGTTATTTTTTTATATGGAGTATATAAACCCAAATCTAAGTGAAAGTTGAAACATTCCACTTAGGATCGCCTCAACCAATCCATCAACCTCCGGAACCACCGTTAAGGTATATCTTCAGAGGATGAGATGAATGAATTGTAGCGTGTGTGAAAAAAGCCATGCCTGACCGGGATTCGAACCCGGGACCTCCGGATGAAAGACTGAGACGCTACCACTCAGCCACGGAGGGCGGCGATCGACCAATCCATTTATCTGCGAATTGCTGCTGATTTAAGTAGGCGGAAACAATACGAGTGAATTATGGAAATGCGCTGCTGTCCTGAAAGTACATCAGGCGTCGTGTTGCAAGAGGAGCATCTTCAAGTAATGGCTCTAATTGTTCTTGAAGAAACTAAAGTAAGCCCTACCTTTTAAGAGCCCTTGGAAAATAAACTGTTCAATCAATTGATTATGAATAATTCACATCACACATTAATGATAAATTGCTGTTGAAAATTACGTTCCATCGTTGCATGAGAGTTATTTTCTGTTCATGAGTGTTTGTTTCTAATGCTGTTTTTGCCCTCACGAGTGAACTGTGACTCATCGATCAAGAGTTATCGATGAGCATTTAACCGATAGAAGATCCCCAAACGAAGGACAGAGTCTTCTGGATGTAGATGTACTTTTTGTTCACGATATGTGGATAAAAGTTGTTATTTTTTAAGTATCCACCATAGTTTGTTGAACCGTCAACCGATTAGAAAGACACCTTGTACTGATACCGAGACAACGCTGAACAGCAACAATAATACTTTTATCAACAAGCTGGATAGGAAGGTGATAAGGGATACAATTACTTCTAGGAAGAGATCCTATTTTCCGTAACATACGAAAGCCACTCTAATAGTTCTTGGATTTAGAATCCTGCGATTAGGAACGTTATCAATATTCTTCAAACAGCGGCCACAGCACTGCCTTCATACATTCCGTAAACACTATATCGGCGTATTCTTCATTGGAAAAAAAGCATGGCATTACTTAAATAACCAAACAGATTCAAAATTGATATGCAGTAGAGGTTTTAGTTACATGAAAATTGCACTAATGAACTGAAACTCGACTGTTAGCTTACAAACTAACACGATTAAATTAAAAAAAAAACTTAATTATTGGATAGGTGTTATTGTATTGCCAACTTATAAAATAAAAATTTCTCCAAAAAACCATTCCTTATTTTAATTTCATTTAAACAAAATTCATAGTTTTTTAATATAACTTTAATACACCACTACGAACGTTGACAGAGCACTATCCTGTATAAAATAATTTATTTTGAAACTTTTTTTATTAATTTTCAATACCAGAAATTTCTCTTTTTATCATTTTTCCCCAGTTTTGAAAAATAAATCCGTTATCGATAAAAAATCATTTTTCAGTTAAATTTAGCTTTGTATTGCTCTAAATAAAACTCCATTTTATTTAAGTGTTATTTGCTACCTGTTTATCTCCCACAGTATTTGCATATCTTGGCATATCACCGTATGTATAAAATAAATGTTTAATTCAATTGACAGACAGTAATAATTAAAGAAATATATATTGAACTCATGCTTTTAAAAGTGATAGTATATTTCTCTGGTTCCTTTGAAAATATCTGAAAACTGTTCCCATTTTATTCTTTTCCCTATGTAGAGAAAAAATATCAGGTAATGGGTTGAAACCGTAAAAAAAATTACTTATCTTTAATTTTTAAGTGGGCTGCTCTTTTTATAATCGATATGTAAAAATAGTTCAAATGACTCGTTTTTAAAACAACAAAAAAAATCCAGATAACTCCTAGATATATTTTTAATCCCAAAGTTTATCAATAATTAATTACAATCAGTTTTATTGTTACAACAAATTTGATAACTAAAAATTAAACCGTTTTTGAAGAATGGAGTCAAACGAAAACTAACACGATTGGAAAGATACGGAAATATGAAAAAAATTACAATTTTTTTTTTCCAGAACAAAAAGTTGAGAAAAACAAAACAAATCATCGGTCACATTCTTTTATCAATAGTAAAACTTTCTCCGGATAAAACAACCGGTAATGTAAAAACCAATGCTAAAATATTTTTGTTAGATACATACATACATACATACATAATAAACCAAATTTAATTATTTTTGTGTTTTATTTATTTTTTATTAATTATTATTTTAACATGAAGATGCGGTTTAGAGACCAGGAAACGTGTAGTTTTTTACATTTTTTTTTTAATAAAAAAAAATTATAAATCGTCTATTTTTTATAAATTTTCAATAAGAAACGAACGGTAATAAAAAAAAAAAAAAATAATAATAATTGCTAATTACAAATAGGAATTAGATATCATTAGAATTCAAATTCGTCACGCTATTAACCACTTTCTCCGTATATAAAAGCACGCGCGCGCCTTTTTCTGCTAGTTTATTCATTTACAATTCCAATGAGAAAATTGAATAATTTAAAGAGATAATAAGTAAAATAAATATAGAAGTAATACCACAGTTGCTAAATAAAATACGAAGTTAAATTTTCCGTATAAGCAACGAATACATTTTCAGAGAGGGGAAACAGACTAAGATTGCCTGAGCGAGTTTGTGTATGAAGGTGATACGAACCAAGGCCAGTTGTTCTTATGTTTGTATTAACTTATAAAAAATATTTAAAACAACATAAACGTAACAATGTATCATATTCTCTGTACAACAAAGAAAATATGATGACTGACCGCTTATTGTAGAAAATTACTTAAAAAAAAAAAAAAATTCAATGCAGTAAAAAGCAGTAGACTTCATTTAAAACTGATATAAAAAAGTATATACTTCACAATAAATAAACATGTCTTAGTGACAAAGGATCAAAGGTATTTGTGTAATTATTACTGCTGAATCAGTTCTAAAATGAAAAAATCTTTGAAAAAGTTTTAAGATAAATTTAATTTTCTTTTCCAACTTCGGACGATCATTTTTTTTTTTTAGAGAAAATTTAATAGAAATCTAGGCTTTCTAACGTAACTTCTGAATGCTGTTTTTCATTAAAAAAATCTAAAAAAACTCAGGCCCATTTTTCCAATTAAAAAGCAAGAATTGGGAAAATAATATCACTTAAAATCTATTTCTACCAATATATGTAATATATCGGGGGGTTTTTTTTGGAATAATTTTAAGGGAGAAACAATGATTAAAACCAGTTTCCAGTTTTTTTTCAATTAACTTACAGTTAAGTTTTTTAAGTTAGTGGTAAGTTACATGTGTGCA
>JAAAKQ030481630.1:24703-43174 GCA_010016005.3 Zanna intricata
TAAAGCATGTAACTACTTATTGCTGATGGAGGTAAAGGGTTTAGAATATATTTTGTATTCTTATCAGCTATAACATCTCTGAATTCCTCTATGACATAATTGTAGCATTTGTCTTCCATCTGAAAGTTCTGGTTTCATATCCCATGTAAGCTTGGTATTTTTCTCATGCTGTAAAATTCATTTCTCATAAAAATATTGTTATTTTGTATGTTGCCTGCTTGTTTATTTCAACATTTTAGCTAAAATTTATATTGGAATGTTGTTAATGTAATGTGCAGCTTTTTTGAACTTTTTCATCACTAATTAGTTTTAATATATTTTATACCTAGTAATGGGTAATTTTTTCTAAGGTATTTCTGGTATAAGAGTAATTTTCATACTTTATCTACATGTATGTATATTTTTGATGTTATAACCACAGAAAAAATGAAATTGACATTTATTTTGAAAAGTGTAAGGACTGCTAAAAATAAAACATATTGACCTACGTAAAAATAAAATTAATGTTTGAAACCAAAGGAATCCAAAGTTAATGAAATAGGCATGAATTGTATCACTTTTAACTGAATGTAATGTAAAACACAAAGGTAGCTAAATAAAAACGAAAAAATATTCTGTGCCAACAAGGGTGATTTGACAAGTCTTTTGTACATAATGAAGGTTTAGTCAACAAAGACTATTTTAACACATTTTCTATTTAGTTTTTGAAGCTTTGCTGCTGGAAACATGCCATTATAGAAATATTGCCAAAGAAGACAAAAAAGTATTTTATTTTCTTAATCATGAAACGCCACATAACCTTGTTACTTATTATTCTGTATAGAAAATAATTGTTTAACAAAAAACAAATTCATTGATTTCAAGTATATAATGTACAGCCGTGTGATGTTAAATTGGCCACTCTCTAGGAACCAGTTAAGTTATTTTAAAGATTACTATGAAATGACAGCTTTACCTAAATGGATTACAACAGGTATCACCTGTAGTCCACTTATGGATGGCAGTCACCTGTTACTCAAATGTGAGCCCAGAATAAAATTTAGTGTTGTTTTCCTGTTTTCCAGCTATTAAACAACTCTCTCTGCATTCTGTAGGAATTCTCAAAGGACAATTGATTTTTATCAGGGGCAGAGCACATCATTCTGACCAGGGATAGAATGTGAATCCTGTAAGTTTACCCAAGTTAAGAGTACAGCAAATAAATCTAAACTTAGTCTTATAAGCATTCATCAAGCTGCATACTGCCTGCTTAGTCCTGATTGCATCACAAAAATCACCTGCACCTATCCTGGGTAATCTCAAAATTTACAAATGCAGTGCCAAGTGACACATTTCCTTCCTTATCTTCCATTCTTGGATAGGTCCCTGGGAATTGCATCTGCTATCAAGTTTGTTCTGTCTGCAATGCTTCCAGTATGGTGGGATGCTATTAAGTTAATCTCAATAAGATGACAGTTCACCTGCAGGATTTTCTTATTGAACCTCAATAAGATGGCAACTTACCTGCAGGATTGTCCGAGTCCTATTTTCTATATGGAGTCACATAAAGTCAAACTAGTTGTTGAAGCCTATAAGATACAGCTCTCCTAGACTCTAAATTATCTTATTTGTTAATAGAGGAAATCGTGTATTTCCTTTATAAGGGTTACGATGCCACACTAAAAATTGGAAGTTTTTTTAATATGTAGCGGCTCAGTAAAATTTTTTTGCTTGATTGCTGCATAGAAATACTTTGATTGGACTTGATACATGCTGCAGTTGCACTTTTTTCCCAGTGCACACAAAGAAAAACCAAGATTTCACACCACAAAATATAAATTGTTTACTTAGTGTTTTTGGAGAGGTAAGTTAATTTTGTAATTTGTGCAAGGATCATGATGAAAAAGTTACTTTGTTAATAAAAGAATCTTATGTGATTTGAATTCAGTTTTACTACTATAATCTGCTATATTTTAAACCTTATGTTGCTACTTTGTAATGAAACTAATAAAATGTAGACATAATTTAGAAGTTTTGATTTAACACTTGACAAGTATGCTCATGTCTAAATTGTGTTTTCTAAAATTTCTGTCATTTTTTCTTATCCTCAAAAAAAATTCAAGTAATACTAAAATTATAAAATGAAAGTATGTGTGCTAATTACATGCCAGACATATAGTTCTTAATCTGTTTAAGAACAGAAACTACTCAAAAATGAATTTCCTGTAGAAGACCAAAATGAGAGTCTCAAACACTCAAATCCAACTGGCTAACCCAATCCCTCATGACTTCACTTCTGTAGTGCGGTTTAAAAATTTCTACAGCAATAATATAGCATTGGAGAAAGTAAATCAATCTTTGGATGGTATTCACTAACATCTGGGAAAAATTATGGAAAGGGGATTGAAAATGTAAAAAGAAATCCAGAGTTTTGAAATCTTTACTTAATTTAATTTTAATTTCTCCAGAGTAGGTTTAATATTTTGAGCTCACACATGGTTAAAAAGTATTAAAATTCTGTTTTTATGAATTTTTTTTGCAATTTCTTCTGCTTTATATTTTAGGACTGGTGAGGCTTACAATAGTATGGTATTGGTTCTGTTACAGGGATTGATTCAATAATTTTTCTTTTAAATTTTTTAGAAGTCAGTTGTTCTTCTTCTGTCTGTTGTACCTTTTTGAGCATTTGACTCCCAACATTAACATTGGGAGTCAAATACATCATACTTTTGGGGATATAACTTTTGACTTCTTCCCAGCAAAAAGAACTGAAAACTATCAACTAATTATTAAAAAAACCGTATGCAATAACAGTTAAAATTTAAACTTGCAAAGTTTTTTAATAATGGGTCCCCCCTCTTTGATAGTTGTTTTTTTTTTTTTATTAAAACCTAAAAATATGAGGAAGTAAAACTTGAACGTTAATGTTGTAACTAATGAAGTACAGTTAAATAAAATCTTTTGATGAATTTCTAATGTCCCTCAATTAACAGTCCTGTAAGAAATACATGTTATGGTTAAGCAAAAATTTTTCCGTAACTGTTTTATGTTAAGTGAGGGGAAAAGAAGAAATTGGAAAGGACATTGTTGAAATGAATTGTTTCAACAATGTCCTTATCCAATTATCTTATTTTTACCCTAAAACATTATAGGAATTTGTTGATTTATGATTGCAGTTACTATCTCTATATCTGTAACATGCATTCCAACCAGTGGACTATGTTTTATTTCAGACACTTTAAATTATATTCACATTTAAAGTAAGTCTAAAGTTAAGAAAGTGGTCAGGTTGATTCATTATAAAACCACCTTTTCAGATTATTTGCGAGAATGCTCTCCTTATTAAAAAAAGTTCAAAATAAGTTATGTTTGTCAACATCCAATTTAAAAATCGCTTAACTAATTTATATAAGTGTTTTGTTGTAGGAAGCTGTTGAAAAATTGTTATTGCGTTGAACAAAATGTTTACTTTCATCTTAAAATTTTGTAAGAGAAAATTCATTTTTTTTTTTTTTTTATTAGTTTATGTTATAGTACTATTTCACTATCTTGCTTCAGTAGATACCTTGACAGTAGTTGAAGATATTTCCTTTTCTTTTTGGGAGTTCTTACTTAACATTACTTGAAACAATTTATGTTAGTACTTTTTGTTATTTTATTTTTCATTAATTAAATGTGTTCAATATGCACAGGGATTATATTACCATCATCATCTAACATTGATATTTTTTACTGTTATTGTTAAGTACAATTTAATTATTTATATTAAATTTTAATAAATTGTAAATATATTTTAATGATAGGCTACTACTTTATTGTTGTAGTGTACAGTTAAAGTAACAACTTACTGTCTATTCTACATTAGTTTAGTTACTAGTTCTGTTGAAGAGTACAATGCAAAGAGTGTTTATAAATTTCTATCCATAAAGTGTACCATATTTAATATGTACATTGGATAATTTACTTTTTTATTGCTAGAACGAGTAAGTTTGATGATATTGATAAATCACTGATCATTGTTTTTCTTGTTATCAGTAGTTAATCATTGTGTAATTATAACTAAATTATCAAATTATTTATTCATCAGGTTGGAATTTAAATGTTAAATCTTTTATATTCATGTGAAAAACATTGATTAAATAGTATTTTGTGAAGAATGGAAAATCATTGAATGACAGTGACTGAAAGAAATATTTAAAAATACCTGACTTTTGTTAGGTTTTGACATGATCTTAGCGTTTTACTTTTTCTGTTGTTTATTTACAGTATATAAATCAGAAGTGTGATAAAGGAACAGTTACTTCAAAAAACGTTATGTATCATGGTTTGTAAAATTTGTGCATAAAACAATCTAGTAGAAGAGGCAAAAAATGCCTTCACCACAATATCAGTGATCAGGCATTTTTGATTCTGTTATACTTAAACGGTTGTTTTGTTATTCTGTAATATCTTTTTTTATTACATTGTTTTTCAAATCTTTTCAATTAAGATATAATATTATCTGTTTTCCAATATTTTTGTAATTGTTTAATGTAAAAATAATAATTTTCAGTAAAAAATGTTTTTCTGCATATTCAAAAGAAACAAAAATGTGTAGGTTATTATAAACATACATGTAAATTATATTTTGTGAAAAAACCCTGAAATCTGTGCATTAAATTTTACTTTCAAATCAGGTTTGATTATTAAATTTTTTGTAGAAATTACATCACAAAATTAATGAGGTATGTATATATTTAACACTATGTACTTTTAAAGACTGCATTTGTGTTTGTAAGAATTTTTACATATTTTTTAAACACTCCTTGTATTGTTATATTTTATTACTATTAAAAAATTATAATATATGGTAATTAGTGTATTTGATATAACATTTAATGTTTTTAAATATAAATATAATAAATAGTACAAAATTGTCTATACATAAATTATTTTAACTTAAAACAATATTACTTATTTTATGCAGTTTATAATACTCCTTACTTTTATTATGTATACTGAAGGGTTTAAAAAAATGTTTCCTTTATAACAAAAAAATACTAGCATATTGGTATGAAGCAAATATTGCTTGGTTTAGCGAGATCAGAACTCCAATCAGCAAACAATAATCTGTTGCAAATTATAAGACATATATTGTTTCATTGTTATATATAACTTTAATTATATTTAATTCACTTTCATTATTGCGCAGTTCTAGTTTCTTCTGTGCAAAAAAAATCCCTCTCACACACGTGTACTCTAAGACCTGTGATTGTAAGAAATAATGTACTAGTTTTAAATAAAATTAATCAGCATTTGTTGAACATAGAACAATTTATTGTTCAGCTCTCAGAATGAACATTGGCAGATTAATGATACTTTGACTGATAGTAGGCTTTTAGTCCATTAAAGTTGAACATTCAGTTTCGTTTTGAATTAGGTTGGGCAGATCTTAACAGTGTTATCTTGTTACCAGAAACTAAAATAAAACAATGACATGTGTATTCAGTCAAAGATGTTAATAACTTTTCTCTCTTTAATTTAAAAGTGTATTCTAACAGAAAGAAAATTCTGTAATTTATTAATGCAGCTTTAATTCAAGAACTTATCTCAAAATTGGAACTTTGTTTGCATATTTATTACAAGGTACAAATGAAAGATAAGTGAGGTACTTTTAAAGAAATCTGGTGGTGAAGTCATACATTTTCAATTATCTGGTTTGGAGTGGTTATTCATGAAAGTGAATTAGTCCATATTCTTCACTTAATACATCTTATTAATATAGATGGTAGCAAAAGTTTTCAAAGCCAATGCCTCTTCAAAAAAAAAAACTCTGAAACTGCTGTAATTATAATAATTTTGTGTATTTGTATGAAATGTCACTTATGCATGACTGAAATTGTGTATTTTTCACTACTGTCTCACAAGAAAAAAAATGTGCTGATAATTAATATATGATCAACAAATGAATCTTTATGCAACTTAAATAAGTAGTCTGCATCATGTTATAAACATTTTTGGGGACTGCTAATGTTATAACTTTACTGCACACAGTATTAAAAGCTTGAAATTAATAGCTTTATAAATGAGCAGTCGGATAAGTGTTATAATTGCAAAATTAAGAAAAGCAGGATATATAAAAAAAATTCAGTTAAGAAAACAACTTTGTCCATCTAATGTATTGGTTATAACCTGATTAGTGCATGCTTCTGAAGGAAAGCAACTTTCTGTTCTATAAATCCAGATCTGTTATCATCGCCAACTCTGCCTAGACTTTACATAACAGTGATGTTATAAATCCCTAATCGATTAGGAAAAGGGTATGATGTCTTTTTCATAGTAACTAATAATGTCTATTGTTGCCTTTACATTGGTTTGAAGATACAACTGGATATGTATGATTATACATAAGAGAGAAAATGCCGGATGATTTAAAAAGGATTTCACTTTAAAAGCATATAAAAATTTATTTACATAACTTACAGATTTTGTTGAGGTCTTATTTCATAGCAAAAGACACCAAGTTTTGATTCATGTAGTTCATTAGTACTGAATTTGGCCTCCAGTGTTGAAAATGGATAAATTACTGGTGTGGAATGTGCTTGCTGTGTGTTTTGGTTTCCCAATTTGCAGTCAACAACTGGATTTCCAAGTAATTTTCATAGAGAGTACAGTAAGGAGCTTCCTATTAGGCATATAATTTACTCTTGGATCCAAATCTTTGTTGAGACAGGTTGTTTTCCCAGACAGAATAGCCAATTCTTCATCCAGGAGGTGACTATAATTGGTATCATTTGTATCTGGACATGCTTCAATTTTCTAATTCTTCATTTAGATGATGATTACCAAGATGAACACTATTACTATCAGGAAGACAGGGCACCATCTCACTACCGCCTAGAAGTATTGAGATTTTTTTGATACTTCATTCCCTGGTCATGAAGATCCAATTGCATGGCCACCTTGCTCCATAAATTTAACTCCCACTAGATTTTTTCTTGCGGGGTTTCATTAAAGATTAGGTTTATGTACGTACCTTGCTTGTTGATCTTGTTGAGCTAAGACTTTAAATGAATGCAGCAGCTGCAGTGTTAATACTCTACTTGTTGGCTAAAGTCTGGAGTTAAATCAACTTAGGTGGGATGTAAGTCACATTAAAATGGAGCCATATCAAACCAGATTGAATGTTGGGTGACAAACTTGATCTGAAATTTTTTTCTATGAAATGAAACCTAATCTGAAATTGTAAGTTACCTCAATAAATTTTTATTTATTTATAAAGTTGTGAAGTCCTTTTTGAATCATCTGGTAGAATAACATAAACCTTCAACTTACTAATCCATAATTCTACATCAACTTCAAAAGGTTGAAATTTATAAAAATTTAAAAAAAAAAACATTTTTTTGGTATTAATTTATTAAGTTTATTTTATTTCTACTTAAAAATAAGATTACAGAAATATTACTTTTATGAAAAAATGGTACCTGCAAAACAATACAAGTTAAGCAACTTAAACCTTCATAAAAATTTAAAAAAAGTAACATGGATATGTGTATTATTTATTGCATTAAACTCTTTCTTTGAATTTTCTTCAATTTTCATACAAAAATATTTCAAATATAAGAATGATGTCTGACTGTACATCATTGTTATGTTGTGGTAATAGGTCCATCTAATAATGTTAATGATAAAAATAAGAAGTATTTTCTTGTTAATGGAGGTGATGTTATTTTTTATTTTAAAAATCTTTCACTGTAATTAACCGAAAATCTTATTAGAACAGCTACCTGAGAAAAAATTATTTATGAATATTCATAAAAAAAAGTTGATTAAATGTACCTGGTTTTTATTTAAGAACCATGATCTTGAAGGAAATAAAATATTATTTAAAGAAAAAAAAATCTTTGAAATTTTTTCACTGGAAGGCAACTCTTGTTCTCTCAGAGTTAAATAATTGGTTGTTTCTCCAATCAACTACTAAAGAAAAATTGTTTTCTCATTAATGGTAATTTCAACATAACACTTCATTTTTGTAATAAATGTTTCATTCTTCAGCGTAAAAGGTTATAACAATCATTAAAAAGAAATATCTATAACAAAAGAAGAAAATACACAACTTGTGTTGATAGAATAAGCTACATTGATTTAAAAAATTTTTTTAGTTGAAAAAAAAATGTGTTTTGTATATTATATATATATATATATATACATACTATTTTTAATAGATAATTATGATTTAGTATTCTCAGTAGCATTTAAAGTACTTGAGAAAATTAAAGAACAAATATTTACATTTATAATAGGAAAGTACATTTTTAAGCTACTACTTAATGACTATTAAGTAGTAGAATGGATTGTTGTTTGGATTCGACATTGATATCCGAAATCCACCTTTTATCACCAGTTATAATATGGGGAAAAATATTATCCTCTCTTTCATGGCAGTCCAAAAGTGCATGGCAAATCTTATCATTTGATGATTGCTACACAAAAATCAAACATTTTCAGTCAGTTCAGTCAACATTTTTAAGACCCATATTTTTTTTTTACATACAGTTTACACTAGTCTAGTTATGTATAAAAATTCCATAGATACTCCATGAATATAAATATAATACATTCACTATATATAATATACACAATACAGTATACCGGTTAAAATTCCGGTCAGACATTGCATTTTTCACACATGCTACAATTCATTCATCTCATCCTCTGAAGATATATCTTAATGGTGGTTCCAGAGGTTAAACAAAAAAAAAAATTACAGTATAATTTCTACTGTGTGGAAATTCAATTACAAAGCATCAAGTTTTCTGAAACTTTTGGGTTCACTTGTTTAATAAGATATCTTTTTGAATTTAAGGCCTTTCACTTTCTCTCTCTTCATAAATTCTTTATTAAATTCACTGTACTTTCTTTGTCTAGCCTTTCCTTTACACATTACCATACAGCCCCTCCTAAGGAGAAATGCAGTATTTACAATATTTTTTGAATATGACTTACTTATATCAAAATTCTCACCTCAATGACGTTTGTGTATTAAAACTAAATAAAAATAATATATCTGCATCTGTTTAAGAAATTTTATAGAGGCAAGTACTATCTTCATGAGATGTTTATATAGCTACATCCATAAAAATGCAATAATATTCTTTCTTGATAAATTCTTTAGTTTACCAAGAAAAATTCACTAACTCTAATTAGCAAATACAGAATTCTTACTAAGGAAAACAACAATATTGCAGTTTAACAAGTAATAAACAAAATCAGATCTTCAGAGGATGAGATGAATGAATTGTAGCGTGTGTGAAAAATGCCATGCCTGACCGGGATTTGAACCCGGGACTTCTGGATGAAAGGCCGAAACACTACCACTCGCAGTACCTGTGTTGTTAAAAGTATTCTCTAAATAATTTATGTTTGGTGAGCTGTTTTTTAATAGATGATAGTGGAATTAATCACATTTTTAATTGTTCTATTTAGAAAAAATTTACTTGAAATGAAAAAACTTGGAAGTACTGGTAACTGAATTTTAACTTTATAATTGACAGCTTAGAAGTAGCCTTATACTTAGCAGAAGTACAATATCAGCTTTTTTTAATGAAAGAAATTAAAAAAATCATTTTAATTTAGAAATTTGTTATCTTCCACTCAAAAACAATATGTTAGCATGTTTAAAAATAAAATATAATAAATTAATGTTTGGCAAGGTTGGAACTTTAAACAGGCTTTTTTCTCAAAAACTTGATTCATGCAGTTAGTGTTTCTATTTATAAGGGTAGAGTAGACCTGTAAATTTCATACAATTTATGATTAATTTCAGAAGCATTACAATCTTTTGCAGTGAAAAATTGAGTAGCATACTGCATTTCAAAACTGGTGGGATTGTTTATTGTTAGTTATTATTAATCAATGCCCAATGACGAAAGTAAGGTTGCTTACAAGATGGTTTATAGGTAACTAATGAAGAAGTTGAAGCTACTTTGCAAGCGTGATCTGCTTCACTGTTGCCTAACACTTTTTATTATCAACCAGCTCTTACTTTTA
Organism: Zanna intricata; assembly: GCA_010016005.3. NCBI lineage: Eukaryota > Metazoa > Arthropoda > Insecta > Hemiptera > Fulgoridae > Zanna > Zanna intricata. Next base: position 34,712 of record JAAAKQ030481630.1, read on the forward strand.
AAGCATACTTCATTGAGAAGTAATACAGACATTTAATTTAACAGATTAAGAGTAGAACCTGCAACTTCGTAGATCTTTTTTTTGTCCAGTCATTTGACTGGTTTGATGCACTCTCCAAGATTTCCTATCTAATCCCAGTCGTTTCATTTTGATATACCCCTGCATCCTATATTCCTAATCCCATACATCCTATATGTTTTACATATTACAACTGTTGCCTCTATGCACAATTTTTCCCATCTACCTATCCCTCCAGTATCAAAGCAGCTGACTATTCTAGGATTCCTTAAAATTGGCTTATCAGCCTGTCTCTTTTTTTAGCTATATTTTTCTAATTGCTTCTCTCTTCATCAATTTATCGCAACACCTCTTCATTTGTCACTTTATCCACCCATCCAATTTTTAATATTCTCTTATATCACTATATTTCAAAAGCTTCTAATTTTTTCTTCTCAGGTACTCCATCATTAACAAATTGTAGCATCTTTATCTTTTCACCTTGTACCGTTATGCTGGATCTTACCTGATATTTAATATCATTAACTGCTAGTTCTATGTAAAAATTAAAAAGTGATGGCAATAGGGAACATCCTTGTCATTTCCTTTTTTATTATGCTTTTTTCTTATGCTCTTTGATTATTACTGTTGCAATTTGGTAGCAATTATTCTTCTATCGGTATACTTGAACCCTAAATTTGTTAAAAGATAGTGTAAACTCTACTCAAGGTAGAGATTATATCTTTGATAACTTGTGTTGACATTTTCTTGTTTAATTTTTGTAATTATGACCTCCCATAATTGATATATATAGAAGAATGCTGTGGCCAGTTGAAATTATGAGTAATATAAATGGTATAAGTTTAATTATAATTTAATAACATCATCTGCTATTATATTTTCAGTATATAAATTAGCCTTTTAATAGAACGTGTTACACTTCTTTTTGTTTTGGCAATTTTTCACAAAACACCTGTTTTTATAAATGCTTTTGAAAGTTGAAAGTTTTTACAGACTCATTTGATATCCACTTTTTAAATCACATTTAACAAATTTTTAAATCTACAGGTTTAATGTCATCAAATAAACGATTTAATAATTTAAGAAATAAAGCGTAATTCTAAAACAATATAAAAATCCTTGATAAAAAATTAAGGAATAGTACTGACATTCTTAATTTTGGCATACACTTTTAACTAAATTGTAAGTGCTACTTGTCATTCACAGAATCTTGTTCCAGGTCAAAGCTAATATAGTGCTGTTAGCTGAACATATTGAACAAAATGTATACTGGTAACACAGACCTTCAAATTCAGTCATTTCAACTATACCTACAACAAATTGCTTTCAGATGAAATGAGAAATCATATCAGGTGTTCTGATATGTTTCAGGGAGAAGTTCAAATCGAATTAGCTTTTCTTTTGATTGTTTATCTAGCTTATTAGTACATTAGGATCAAATATAGATTTACAAAATTGCTGAGAGTTGATCAGCATCAAAAGAGCAATTATCTGACTGTAACTAGCTAATATCTTAGTGAAAAACTGTAATATTAAGAAAATTGATTTAGAACCTAATGAGTCTTGGAGTTACAGAACACAATAACCTGTGTTCCTATTTGGTTTGTGTTCCTACTTTAGAATTTCATTTGCTTGTAATGAAATAAAATGAACTGCAAGCAATAAAAATAATAAAACCCAAGCCAGGGATTAAAACTGGATCATCAACATAATGAACTTTGCTGAACTAAAATGTTATACCTACATGAGCTCTGGAGCTGACATTTTATATACCAATTTCACTTATAAGAAAAGTATTCTTAGGCTAATTTTTCTCTATGTTGTCTGTTAAAAATATAATAGTGGATTTGAAAATAATTAACACAGAATTTAATTTCTCTGTTATTTATTACAAGTATTTAACTTTTCAAGACTCATTGTACAATTTTTTCATCATCCTATTCTGGGTTTTATATAAATCACATAACTTAATGAATAACAGAAAGTGATATTTAAATTTAAAGATATTTTAAAATTAAAGATAATACCAGAAACAAATTACAGTTAATGCTTTTTACAATATGGTTATTTGTAAAAATTACTTTATTAAAATTGCAATTTTAATAAAGTAATTTGGAACAATAAAGTTGTGATGTTATGACAGTGCAAAAATAACCTTGTATTTGTACAAAAATTAGTTACTTCATTACAGATGTCAATTTTTTCTTTTTGGTAGAGTTGCTAGTTTAAAAAAATTTCCAAAAGATTAACTCTGCATTCCAATAATCATTATTTTGTTCTCAAAATTAAAATATTTCACTAACTGAAGCATAAAAAAAATTATTTAAAAACTTTAAAAAATATTTATAAATACTCAGTAATTTGGCTCAAAGATTTTAATTAGGATGAACGATTTTAATAACAGTTTAAAAAATGTTCCTGAATTAGTGTGATGGCCTAAAATATGGAAGCAAACCAAGCTTTAGTTTAGTAACATGTATTTTTCTTTAAAGGATGATTGTTAACCTCCTTTCTATCAATTAAGCTATTTTGTTCATTAACGTCATGATAAATCATAAATAATATTTTAAAATTATAAAACTACATAGTTATAAATAACTTGCTTTTAGACTACACTGAAAGTATTCCTCTAGAGGACCTTTCAAAGCAATCCCTTCTTCATTGGCACTGTAGGTAACAGCTTTTGTTAATGACAATCATCTAAGTTAATGTCTGAAAACCCCTTAAGTATACAGTAAAATGTTTTTATTTTGTTTGTTCTATTTATTGTTATTAACTGAATATTTTAATCTTTTATGTTCAAGTGTATTGAGATCTTGGCTTTTATGTATCTTATGTAAAACCTGTACATGGAAGTTAATATCTTTCAGTAAGTACCCTGTTTTTATATGGTGATCTCCACACAAGAAGTAAATTTTATTTTCACCACAAAGATGTAACTGTGAATTAATAAATATGTAAGTATAAGTTTAAGTATACATTTTTTTTTCTTGTGTCAGTTATACAAGCATAAATAAGTCTGGTTAATCATTGCAGACATAACCGCAACATGCAGATTTTATACTTATATGAAAACCATGATATTTTCACTTAAATAATAAGAATTGAGTTATAAACACACTAAATTTGAAAAAAATAACAATAAAGAGACATACTAGAGAATATATTCAACTGGCATCTGCAATTGAAAGACATAATTATGCAATTATTTCTATATAATTTCAAAAAAGTAATTTACAAATTTTATTATTTCATTTTTAGCAGAACAGAGATGTGAGAGAATAATCATCTAAGAAAAGAAAACTGCAATGTTACTAAAGAAAATTAAATTACAACATATTTTAATAAAGTAACTAAAAAAAATTTTTTTATCTACCTTACCAGCAACAAAGATGTATTTACTCTCTCAAGATCTTTCGGTTTATTTTATATATATATAATATATAAATGAGTGAATGTCAACAATGTCAATACGAATGAGTATACAGTCAGTCATGACTGTGCACTCATGTTAATTTTTAACTTATTGCAATATTTTTTAATCTCCTGATGATGGTTTAAATAAACCGAAAGATCTTGCGAGAGTAAATACATCTTTGTTGCTGGTAAGGTGGATGAAGAAAGTTGTTTAATTTCTTTATTTATATATTAATGGAAACCCCGTTTAAAAAATTTAAATATTTTAAGTTGTATCTTTACTGTTAAATAAATTTATTAAATTTCCAATACTGTTGTAAATACTGAAAAGGCCACTGAATATGTTCTTTCTTTGCACTGAATGTTGAACGAGAATGTTATTCTTAATAAAATCTGATTTCAGTGAAATATTTAGTTAGATGCAGTATTTTTTTTAGAGCTTGTGTTCATGTAAGTCATTCCCTACATAGTGTAATTTGTATCATGTAACAGTAATACAGGCAACCAGTACTGATTGCATTCAGCACAAACATCCAACATAATAAAAATTCCACAGTACTCCAACACCAACTGAACAATTTACTGATTAAACAAAACCAACACCTGATATTATTTCTTTGTGTCAACTATCAAAGTTTAGACACAATATAGTTATTAGATTTATTGTCCACTTGTTCTACAGAAGGAGGTAAATGATTCATTTCCAGCAGGGTTTCAGAGAAACATTTGAAGAATTTATCTGCGCTAGTCTCATTGCTGTAACGACACACTGATAATGACATACCAATACTGCAACAAAAAAATAATAACCAATATAATACTGAGGAGTAAAATACATTGATTTGTATGTAATAAAAATTTATTTATTCAGATTTGTAATTAGATCAATTGAAATTTGAAACTATTCAACTGTAATAAGAAGAAATTTAGCATAAAACTTCCCTAAAATGGATATTTGTACAATAAAACTGCATTATTTAAAATGAATTAAATATTGTTAAAACAAAATATGGTTAGACATATCATAGTATTTCATTCAAGTTTAAAAGAACATATGCTCCAATATTACAGAAAGGTCTAATTACTAATGCAATTTTTAAGTATTTGACACTATTATTAATTTTACTATATCCTGAATAGATTTTGCTGCCTTCAGTATATTGCTCTTTTCATAAAGTATTGAGTAAAAAATAAGGCATAAAAAAATATGAATATAAGATGTTAGATTTTTTTATTTAACTTTATGAAATATAAATTAAACCATAAATCTTGCTAATATTCAAGAATGTTTTTATATTACCATACACTTACCAAATTTTAATATAATGTTCATTAATACTAAAAAATGAAGCTTGTATATTCATTAATTTAACCGTGCACATTGATATCAATGAAATATTAACAACTGTTCGACTTCATTTCAACAATTTGTGTACATATATAACAGAAATTTTTTTACTAACATATTTTTATAACTTATCAGTAATGAGTATTTATAGTTACAGGAAAATAGTCATTAAGTAACATTTTTACATTATATACATATATATAATTCACTATTTTAATTCAGATACAGAAGTCTTAATCTAATAAATATAAAGGTAAGAAAAAAAGCTTTTATTAAAACATTGTATACTGTATCTCAAAACAATTATAAGATCTAGCACTACTCAACATATACAATTTTTATTGTATAACTACTGGACAGGAAACAGGTCTTAGCTGCGCTTCTATACCAGATCAGACAGAGGTAGGTAAAATCACGTTTATCTAAAATTATAAAGAAAGAAAAAGTAGTAAGAAAAGATTAATGGTACCCATGGAGGGAACCATACCCTAAGATAAGACAATCATATGGATGACTATCTGTCATGATGAGGAAGATACAAACATGAAGTCTTAGATTTGAACATGTTAAATTCTTTCTTGTATGTTAATGTTTATATTCAAATCTACCATCTTTTTTTGTTCACATAATTTTTTAAATAAGTTATACCTATTTGATGATATATTGTAGAAGCAGCCATATCCATCCAAACACATAGGCATCACACCTCCACCAAATTGAGTGTATCCAACTAGACTGGTAGATAATATGAAGTTACCACCTCCTCCACTAATGAAAACAATAAATAATACATAATAAAATAATATTTCAGATAAGAATGTTAAAAAAAAAAATTAAATACAACAGTATGATTTAATAATTAAACTTTCATAAAAAAATATATTACTTACACATATACATAAACACACATCCAAGAGAAAATTTAACACCTCTCAAGTTAGAACAAGGTAATTATAGTTGTATAAGTATTTAATTTAAAGCTGAAAAATTTTTGGCATGGCTAAGAAGGATCTGACCTACTGTTCGATTTAACTTATTCCATTCCACTCATACACATCATCCTCTGAAGTAACACCTTACAGTAGTTATAGAGACTAAGTAGAAAAAGAGAGAGTGACATATAAGTTTGAAATCTCTATGTCAACATTATTTTGTATTTTTAGATGACTAATAAGTTCTTTTTTCAATAAAAATTAAATGTAAATTGCCTTAATAAGTTTCTGTAGAAAAATGTTTTCTGAAGAAAAAAAAATTAATTTCAACATCCAATGTTTTTTTTCTTTATTTTTTGGTAACTAGTAATTTTGTTTTTCAATAATGTTTAACTTTTTATTGTCTAAAATTGCCATTTTTTGATATCTTAATAATATTAAATATTTGAGTTAGGCATTTACTTTTATACAGATTTGAATACTAGATTTTGAATTCCAATGTTCTTTGGTGGTTGGGTTTCAATTAACTACACATCTCAGGAATGGTCGACCTGAGACTGTACAAGACTACACTTCATTTACATTGAGATATATCATACTCACTCATCCTCTGAAGTAACATCTTATGTTTGTACCAGAAACTAGACAGAAAAATAGAGAGTTTGTATTTCTCATAATGAAAGAAACGAAAACTGGCACAAAATATTTTTTGTAATTTTGAGTTTAGATTCGCACTAAATATTTTCTATTATAACTATAAGGTTTAAATTTCAAATAATGTAGTTTGAAAACAATTAGTTTAAAAAGTAAGAGTATCATTTTATTCAAAATGGTGGTTAAATGTTAGCTAATAAACAAATACTTCCTTACACTATCAAAAAATCATCAAAAATATTTAAATATTTCTAAAATTTATGAACATACAATCTCCATATTTATTTAATGGAAATTATTAGTTTAATGAGATATGCAACATTTTATAAAAACAGCTCAGTTCATTTTGCAGTCATATATTTTTTTTAAAAAACATTAAATGTTGGAGACAGATAAAAAGGTGTTTCCAAATCTATATTTATAGGAACTTTTTATTCTTGTAGTGATGCTAGAAACATGCTTTTGAAATACTGGATTATCATTTTTGTATACCCTATAAACATTTATCAAATACGAAACGCCAATGTGAAACAAATTTTATATGCCATTGTATGGTAATTTGATTATATCATGAGAAATCAATCAAAATGAAAAGTAAAGGGAAAAGCTTAAACACTTTATAGTAATAATAATTTAACATACTTGCTGCAACACATTTAATATTTGAATAATTTTTAAATGTAATCTTTATTTGCATAAATTACAAACCAGCATATCTTCTGCATTATGCATGTTGTCTGCCAACAATTAATATACTTTTGTTCTTAATTTATAATTTTATCTTTACACTTTATTTTATTCTCTTTCAATGTAGTGGTATGTGGTGTATAAACAACACCAATATAAGTGCAATTTTGAATTATTTTGAAAACAAATTATAAGAAAAATTTTAAATACCTCTTATAAATTTCAAAATAATAAATTTATCTGATCATGTGGATCGTGGATGCACATAATAGCTATGATAATCTGTGCTAGATCATGTATATCCAAGAGACAAAGAATATAATTTTTGATAGACTGGGTGTATTATTGAAATCAGTTTTTTACTAAGCTTATATTATATTGTAAATAGTATAAGAAGAATTATTTTATAGTTAAGGTTATCTTTTTCATATGGAATTTTGTATTTTTTTAAAAAGATCAAGGGAGGGGGGCTAAAGGAGTCAACTGGTATTAGGTAGGGAATCTTGGTGAGCTGCATCAAACCAGTCAAATGACTGAAGACAAAAACCAAAGAGATCAATATATTTTTTGGAATTGAAAATGTCTATTTTTTAATATTTTTAGTTATAATTGTTTTAATATTTACACTGTGTTAAAATAAATTGTAATTATTTTAAATTTTTAAACCAATTTATTCTGATGTGTAATGAAATTACTTAAAAATACCTTTTATCTTTGGTAAAAATTCCTTACTCTTACTTATGTTTTATATATTATCATACTATTTTATTGCATTATATATTTGTATATATACTTGTCTTTATATATTTATTAAATTGATTATTTCATTTCAGTAATAATTTCTGAATTAGTTAATTAATATAAATTATTCTAAAATCATTACTGTGATTTAATTACTAATATCAATTTGGTAGTATTATTTATGCTTAGCATTTTTAAAATGTTCAGTACAATGTGGGAAAACAAATTTTTTCACTAAATCTGTGTCTATGCCTACAAAAAACTTGTATGATTCAGTAATGTGTCACCTCTCTCTCTTTATCTGTTTAACCTCCAGAACTACCGTAAGGTATTACTTCAGAGGATGAATAAGTATCATGTGTATATAATTATTAAAGAGGATAAAGTGGTTGTACTCCATGTGGTCATATATGGATGGAAGACAAATCTAGTATTAATAATTTCTTTACATTCTGTTGAATTTATTATTTTATTTAAAAATAATTTGTTTCAAACAAACAGGTCTATGTAAATTATGATATGATACGGAGATAAATTGTAATAAATGGTATTTCATCATTACAGGTGACACATTACTAGCCCACCAAGCTGGTCTAATGGTTAACACGACATCGCAAATCAGCTGATTTTGAAGTCGAGAGTTCTAAGGTTCAAATCCTAGTAAAG